>ALYI01003533.1:0-26885 GCA_001969225.1 Ceriporiopsis andreanae CBS 279.92
CCGAGACGGGTCTCGGCATCGATGAGGACATTATGCGCAAGTATTGGCTACCACCCTTAGAATATGAGTATTAGCAGTATGTAAATATACGAAGTTGTCGCGAATCTTGTGCAGTCCGAACCGCCGAGATCAATTGTGCAACGGGATCACGCGAGACTGGAAAATGGTAGTAAGCAGGATACGGCGACTCGCTGTGACACTGGGTAAGTATACGGTTGTAGATCACGTCCAACTATGGAGGACCTGCTGCCTAGGAGGAGAAGCAACGTGTGAATAATACTTACATGATACGAGCTGGCGAGCTTGATCCTGACTCTAAACTACCTTGCACTGCACTGCTCGTGTATCCTCAAGAGCTCGTTCAAACAACATGGTCATGACATCAGCAAGCAGACCTACGTATCCCAAGCGTTGCTGCTGGGAGGTAGGGTTCGCTTTCGGCACGCCTAGAACACGTCCGATCGGGTTGGCCGCCACTCGTCCAAGCGAGCGGCCATAGCTTGTCGTAACAAAGAACCGCGAACTGGCCGCCACTCTCTTGTTTCAACACCCTCATGAAGCATACCGCCATGGACAATATCCTGCTATCGTCGATGGAACTCCTCGAACCATTAAACCTGCCGTCAGAAGCTACGCTGGAGGAGAAGGTAGATCTTCTGCATTCGAAAGTGAGGGATGTGACACAATACGTTCACGCCTTTGCCAAACTACACGATACTCTCCGAGGAATTATTGAAGAGATGTTGCGAAGTGGCAACACTTGTTCTATGCCTCTCAATGACGCGTCAAGGTACGTGTGTCTTTGTGTCTTTGTCTGTCCGTGCGTTAACTGATTGCAATATCACTATAGTGCCACTGGTAAAACTGCAGATCTCGCCGTCACCGAGAGCGCGTCGATATCTGCGCCTTGCGAGCCCAAGCCAAGTGTAGAACACTTGGATCCCGAACCGGGGGCGACCGCGTTACCTGTTGACGGGAGGGTGGTTCTGAAATTCAATCACACCTACACCACGATAGCGCAATTGCTCAAGTTCATGAAGGAACCTAGTGATGGTACACCCTCAAGTACAAAGGATCTTTTGCTGGGCAACGCGGGGACTCGCTATGGGTGCTTTCGCACCGCCGCTAACAATTGCTGCTTCGTACGCCAGTGGCAACTGGAGAAATTTGGGGAGACGACACCCTTGCTGTCTGTTCGAGCTGGCCTCGAAGACCCGGGTGCGACGGATATATCTGACGAAGTACCTCTGTGAGTGTTATCAGTGGCATGTTTCTGCTCTGACACGAGACGCTGACTTTGAGCCAGCGCGCACGAACTGCCTGCCGAAGTGGAGGAGGAATCCCCGCCTGACGCTCCCGGGCGGCCAGAGAGCCTTCTCATCGACTTGCACCAGCCAGGAGAACAGCTGACGGCCGACGAACTTACCGCGCCGCGCCACGCGTGGACCATCGGCGTCTCCGTAAAACTGGCGGAGGGCCGGAGCATTGACGACCTCAGCCACGAGGATGCGCTGCACGTCCTACGCGCTCTTCCCCTCGAGTTCACGCTGTTCGCCGAGCCGCCGCGCAGCTCAGAGGTGGCGCCGCCGCGCGCGACTCAGACGCAGAAGGCGCGAGGGCGGACTGTCGCGGACGGCGTGACGCGCCGCCACACTGTGGACAAGGATCTGAAGACCGGTGGGTGGTTACCTCGCGAGGGCGTAGCCAATGGCAATCTCAACACAGCCCCCTCATCCGCACATGACAAAGGAAAGGGTCCAATGCACCCGTATACTTGGCCTCAGGCTCCCCCAGAGGTCTTGGCCGGCGAGTCAGCGTCGTCTCGCCCTTCCAAATCGGCTGCAGCCACTCGGGCCAACGGGGTTGCTAAAAATCCCCGGAAGCGGAAGGCACCTTCAGACGAAGCCCAAGAGGCTCCCCTTGATGCTGTAGCTCCGTCTGGAGATGCTGGGCAGACCAGGGTGCTCCGCAACCGCAAGGTCGTTATACCTGCGGGAGCGTACAAGGCCCCGCCTCGCGCTGCGAAGGCCAAGGCCCCTACCCGCGTAGCAAGAGCCGCAGCTGCGAAACCGCCAGGCGACACGTCGACAGCGGACGCGGACGAGCCCGCCCCGCGACGCAAGTCCGCCGGCCGCGATTCACGCGCCACGCGACAGAAGATCGTCGAGGAGCCCGAGCAGCCGCGCAGGAAGAGGCGCAAACTGCGATCGTAGTCGCGATCTGACTGCATCCGGACAGTGTACAACATCTTGCACACATACCCCCTTGCTTGTAGATATTCCCGGCTCCATGACGAGACAATACCACTACACAGGCTGGCATTGAAACAGAATGGCTGAAGGTTCTCTCCGTCTACGTTTCCTGTATATTCCTGATCCACGTTCGACGCTCATAACCGCCATGGCCGCTCGCCGGCCGCTAACACCCTATTGCGACGCTGATACATGGCGCGCATGCCTAGCGCGACGATAGCACCCAGAATGAGGAATGCGGCATTGGTAAAGTGACCGGTCGGATAACGCGGAGCTTCTGAGCTTTTGAAAATATAAACACCTGCATAATATCGTGTAAACGTGAAGGCCATCAATCGTACGACTGCTTTACGACAACGTACCAACAATCTGGCCGATCTGCCCTATTGAGACATTGAGCGGCACAGCGAGGGTCATCGCACCCGTATTCCGCAGATTGGCCGTCAGCCAGCTGAGGAGCGGCGGGATGCTGGCGAACGAGAAGGAGACGGCGACACAGAGCAGCCCGTAGCGCGCCTTGAACGCGTGGGCGGAGAGTGCGCCTGATGATTCACGTTAAATACGAATATACATATTTCATAAAAGAGGCTATCAGACGTACCCTGCAGAAGGAAGCTGATTCCAGCGATCAGCAGCGACCAGAACGCGCCCCACGCGCGTGCTTCTCGCCTATCCGACTGCCACGCTACCGCCACAGTCACGACGAACGCGATAGCATACGGCGGCACCGTGAATAGCTGTGCCTGTAGCCCTTCGTACCCGAGCCCCGACACGATCGTCGGCGCGAACAGCGAGATGCTGCTGAACGGCACCGAAATCGAGATGTACATAAGGTAGTGTGCGTAGAGGCGCCAGTCGAGCAGCGTGTCCTTGGCCTCCTTCCAGGTGATGACGGCGTGTCCGAGCGACGACACGCCCTTGATGCGGTCGACCGCGAGCTCACGTTCGTCGGTGGACAGCCATGCGGACGTCTCGGGGAAGTCGGGGAAGACGAAGAAAACGAGTGCGGCACAAACGCACGAGGGCAGCCCTTCCAGGATGAAAAGCCAGCGCCAAGCTTGTAGGTCGCGCACGCGATCCATATGGCCTACGCCGAACGCGATCGCACCCCCGAACGCGCCTCCTGAGGGTATCGTCAAACACTTTATTTGTGCAGTGTTTTGATCCAACCGCGGACATACCAAGCGTGGCGCATGCCAAGATGAGGGCCGCGCGCAGGGCTCGTTCATCGGGCTTGTACCAGAAGGTGAGGCAGTAGACGATGCCGGGGAAGAGTCCGGCCTCGAAGGCGCCGAGCAGGAAGCGCACGACGACGATGCCGGCGAAGTTGTCGACCGCGCCGAGAACCATGGTCATCAGGCCCCAACCGAGCATCAGGAACGCGATCCTGCCATTCAAAACAATATCTCGTTCAGCAATGCACACGCGCTGAAGTCAGAGAGGTAGCGGACATACCATCTGCTGGGACGGAACCGCTTCAGCATGTAGTTGGATGGCGTTTCGAAGAGCGTGTACGCGACGATGAATATCATGAGCGCGACAAGGTATTGTTGGTCAGTGATGTGCACCGTCTGGACTAGATCGTCACCCGTGGCGCTATTCAGCAACTTCGCGTTGCCCTAAACAGACGGGACCATGAGCTGCTGCCCATCCAGATCAGGAAGAGAACTTACAATATTGGAGCGATCCAAGAAGCACAGAAGGTAGATGAACATCGCAGAGGGCACAAGTCTGACGTCGATGCGGCGGA
Organism: Ceriporiopsis andreanae CBS 279.92; assembly: GCA_001969225.1. Classification (NCBI taxonomy): domain Eukaryota; kingdom Fungi; phylum Basidiomycota; class Agaricomycetes; order Polyporales; family Meruliaceae; genus Ceriporiopsis; species Ceriporiopsis andreanae. The sequence goes on from ALYI01003533.1 coordinate 4,003, forward strand.
CGAGCCTGCAGACGGAAGATTGAGCGGAAAGTGCCGGGGAAAGGTGAACGACAATAGTACACACCTTTTCTCCGCCGCAATACTACTTGTCTGGGACTCAGTTTCGTCCTTTTCGAGTACAGGCAACGCCACAGGGTCGGCCAGTTGCTCCTCGTCGCTCCCACTCGCCCGCTTAAGGGTCTCTGGCTCCCTCTGCGGGCTTGACGACATGATGGCACGACCGCGGCCATACCCAGATCTCCTGATTCTTATATGTGCGTCGTGTCATAGAGCCGCACAGAAAGATAAGCGTTCCTACCCCCATGACCACACAAAAACGCCTTTGTTGCTGATAGAAGTCGATGGCGATGATGAATGGAAGTGGTTCTCCGCCGCTTGCGCTCCTCCGAGATCAGATGCTCAGTGCAACCGCGTGAAGACAGCAAGATTAGGTCGAAAATCGCGTAGCAGGATCGCCGACAGCGGTTGACACCGTTGAAAGTTGGCTGCAAGCGCGATGGCGGAGCGTATAACCTGGGAGCGTGTCTCCCAGGCGCTGAGAAAGTTCGCGCACTTGCGGCGGTGGAGTTGTTCATAGTCAATGTTCGATAGGCACTATGATGGAGGGTGACGATTGCCTCATACTACATCTTCGTGCACACGCCAATACTGGACATACCACCACACCCTTGAACCCTAGTGCCGAAAGCTGCCACACGACCGTCTGTTCTGTTTGTAAGTTCGGGGTGCCTTCAAGATGTACTCTTTCGCTCACAGAGAGGGCTTGCAGATTGCTTCAGAATCTGACCTTCTCATTGTACGAGATTGTAAATCTTGCACGTTTGAAATGCAATGGAGACTTGTAGAGATACCAAGCACGACTTGGGGCAGGAAGTTCGGGTTTCGACATAATTATCGTGCGGCGATTGTAAGACCATGGCCGGTTTACGCGTTTTTCGGGTCGGTGTAACCGTATGCGCTTCCGTGTTGCATTATGGTCTCAATATCTAGAGCGCAGACGGCTGTTTCGTGGGCAATGCATGAGTGAGCGGTGAGCGGCAGAAACAAGGTCGTGTAGATGCCGAGAGGGCGTCAATGTCGTGTTAGGATGCCGGCGAGCGCCTGCTGGCAGGCAAACGTGAACAAAACGTGAATACGACAGTCACAACGTTCATCTTGCAACACAGGGAGGAGGGCCTATTGCCAGAAGGTATCAGGGTTCGAAGGCTTGTGGTAAGTCGGGACATACCCTCTAGTGGTGGCCAGCGAAAGAGGCGTTTCAGGCACTCGGTCGAGCGGAAGCATCTCCTCGTGCAAATCTTCTCCTCTCTATAGTCTAGTGCCATGGCGGCACACCCTATTAGTATGTACGCTATTTAACGTTGTTTTGTCTTCAGAGAGGAACAGGGGCACAAACAATATCGCGCAAGGTGACGTCGATACCAAGCGCACAAGTACAGAGGGGGATATAACCTCCACTCCCGTACGCTGTTTGTTTCACCTGCCTTTGTACCGCGAACTCACGGCTCAACTCGACATGTTGGTCCAGAGTTCGCACAGTTCCTCTGCAGTCCGTCTCGCGGTCCTCGCGCCGCTGCCTGGACCAGAGAGCAGTTCCTCGCCGTCCCCATCGTCTTCTCATTCGTCCGGGCCCTCGCCGCCGCGCTCGACACCCCCAACCCCCACGCGTTCGCGTCACCGGCCACTCGCAAACGCACGCCGTCCACGTGCATCCACGATAGGCATGACCTACAGCCCCAGCTTCGCGAGTTCGAGTTCGTCTGCGACCCCCATCGCGCTTGCGAGGCGCCCAATAACGACCGACTCGGACCCAGGAAGCCCCCCGCCGTACACCCCAGAGCCGCCCGCGCTCGACCCTAACTCGCCATTCCTAGCCAAGCGTGCCGTCTCGTCTCCCCACCTACACTCACCGCCGCAGCCGTCGGCGCTGCTCGTCTACCCGCACTCGCACACGAGCTCGCGCCGGCAGTCGTCGTGCGCGCTGCACGCCCACAACCACGCACACAGCCACGGGCGCAGGAGGACGGCGTTTTCGCATGCTGACACGGACGAGGACGACGGAGAGGAGGCGTCGGAATCGACCGCGTCGGCAGACGAGGCCGTCACGTACGTGTCCTCTGCACCGAGCCTCGCGGACACGCTTCGAGAACGGCTGTTTGGGAAAGGCAAGGGGCGTACAGGGCTGCGACCCATCACGACGGCACCCGGAGTCCTCGGTGCAGGAGAAACAGAAACAGAGAGCGAAGACTCGGTGAGTGTCCTTCTCGGTTACGTTTTGTGTGTAATGGGCGCATCATTCTCGCTACCACAGGTCGCACCTTTTGCGCCTGTGAATGCAATCCGAAGGGCTGCTCTCGTGTGCGTGAAAACCGACACGAAGGATTTTCGTGATCGTCACGGGCGCTTGATATTAAGCTTCGACGATGTAACCGCCACACGAGGCTTCTCCGACCTTAACGTTAAATTCCGTGTCGTTGGCTCCTTCATTCTTGCGTTGACACTCTTCGCTACACCATGTCTTATAGCTTCACAGTACTAATAAGCTTTCACTTTCCTAGAGTCGCAACCTGCCAACTGCCCGACTCACTCCCTCATCGTCGCTCTCCGCCCTCTCACCGCTGTCTGCCTCGATGACCATCCCAATCCCATCGCCACACTCGCAGAAACAGGCCTTCATCTCCCTCGCGCCCCTCCTGTTTGAGTTCTCGCGCCTGCTCTCGGTCGTCCCCGCGATTTTCGGCACGTTGGTGAATTTGTATTTTGTTGTCCGCCCGCCAGAGGGAAGCTGGGGCTGGCGTGCCGAATATGCTGTTAGCGTGCTATGGGTGCGTGGCCGCGCAATACACCTGTCTGTTTGGCTAATTTGTGCCTGCTTTTAGTCAGTGTTGACGGGGTGGCAGTGCCTTCAGCTCACGACTGGTCTCCTAAAGCGGTGGCGCGCATACTACTCGCCGCTCCCGACGCTCATTCGGCTGCTCGCGTTGCAAGGTATGCCTAGCCCTCTCGCGCTCTCTGACCCCACATTTCTCCTCTGCTTCTTCCTCACCTGATCCCATCCTCGTTTTCACCTCCCTCTAGCGATATGCTGGCCGGCCACACAGCTGACCCTCACCGTGCTCTCGTCTGAGGACCGCCCGCTGGTGTGCTGGGCGGCGATCGGCACGACGACGTGCTGCAGCCGCGCGGTGCAGATGTGGGTCACGTCGAACATCGTCGAGGTCGAGCACCACCACGCGCCGGGGCACCGCGCGCCGCCGGGGATGGGCATCGGCATCGGCATCGGGGCGGGGCAGGACGCGCTGAAGCGGCGCAACCGCCGGCGCTGGGACTGGGGCGCGATCACGCGCGCGTGCGTCGTCCCCGCGGCCGTCGTGTACTTCGTGATGGCGTGGATGCTGGTGCTGAAGCGCGAGTGGGACGAGCGCTGACGCGCCTGGACCGCGAGCTGTGGTGTTTCCTGCGTCGGGTTTCAAGATTTCAAGCATCGTGCGTTTTCTGCTTTCTGCTATCGGGTTTCTGTTGTTTCATGTTCACTTACGTATCCGCAACTATGGAGTCTGTAGCATACCTTACTACCTTGCTCCCTCGGGCACACGTATATCCGCTTTCATCGTAATATACCACAGAATTCATTTTGCTCAGAACTATCGAGCACGGTCAACCCTCGCCAATTCACATGCCCTGGGGTCGAGAGCCCAGACATCTCAATGGGATGCCTACAACACCCGACGGGAAACACCACGGTCCTCAGTCTCGTAGCGCTCTTCAATGTCGTACGTTTCTTGCTCCTATCGTTCCGCGAACTATCCCGCCCGAACTGTGGTCAGCACTCGTAGCGATCCGGATGGAAGGACGAGACAAAGCAGATGAGATTGTAAGCTTAAGATAGGGTATCAACTACTCGCTCTCTAGACTACCACGTCCAAGTTGAGCGATCTATACAGTAATACCACAACAGCAGGGCTCCGAGCAGTTTTGCAAGCGACAGTGAAAGTAGAAGTTGTATCTATACAAGGTGCCACGATGCCCGAAGTGTTCCAGGAAGAAACCTCTAGGACTGAAAATTGGTGTTCAAGATGCAGGACTGTCCTACCTCAGTGTTCCAGCTTTGGTGCGCCCTGGTTGCGAACGAGGGCGGCTCTTACACGCGTGTACGCGTACACATACGTCTAGTGTGTTCTGTGCTCTCAGAGTCTCACCACCAGCGAAGCTCGCTCCACATGAGCGGCACGAACACGATGCACGCGGTCCAGAACTAGCGTGATTGACAGTTGAAATCAGCATGCTGCGCGTGGTACCGCGGTAGGAAGGGAAGAGGACGTACGACTTGCAGGCTTTTGACGAGCAGATACGGGTACGCGTCCCACCCTGGCGCAACATACGTGATTTTCTCGTTCTCATCGAGCACGGGCTGCGGGTGCGTGAACATCACCCAGATGGAGTAGAACGCGACTGCGAAAAAGTGGCGGAAGAGCACCGTGAACGACGGCGTGATCCTATGGGCGCGCTTGTCAGGCTTCTCTGTCGTTATGACATGGAAGGCGAAAAGATAGAACATACCCAGCAAGCAGCGACACGGGGCCGTTGATGCAGTCCCCGCCACGCTCGAAGTACTTGAAGCACCCGATGCGGAGGACCGCGAGCGAGTCGTCTGCGGGGCAAATTGACTCGGGTGAAGGAACGTCTTAGCGGATGGGACACGCACCGTCTGCACCGAACAGGTTGTACAGCGCGAGGCTGAGCACGTTAACCGTCGCGGCGAGCGGCTTGCGCTGCCAGTGCCACTTGTGCAAGATGCTGGAGATCTCGCCCCAGTCGGAGAGGTCGTGCACGTCCGCGAAGAGCTGCTGGAGGATAACGATGTCGTTGAACGCGCACATCATACCGCCGCCGGTGAGCGGGTGGCGCATGTTCCACGAATCGCCGACGAGTACGACGCCCTGCTTCGACTGGTGCCCGCCTTGCTCTGCGGGCGGCAGCCACGAGTTGGGCATACGGCGCAGGCGCCCGTTCTGCAGCGCGTCGATGACGGAGACGTGTAGTGCAGCGGGAAGTTGTGGGAGGATGTTCTCTTCGATGTACGCCTTGATGTCTTTGGGGAGCGGCTCCTTGACGTCAACGAGCATACGTGTCTCGTGTGCGCTGTCGGCGATCTGGTAGAGCAACACGGGACCCGCGCCTTTGACGAGCGCAACAGTGCCGTGCTGCGGGATAGGGAGCTTGGCGTCGTGCAGGACGAGACCGACGAAATGGCTTTTGACGGTGGGCTTCTGGCCGACAGGGCCCATGACGGCGCCGCGGAACGCACTGAAGCACCCGTCCGCGACGAAGGTGACGTCCGCGAAGAACTCCTCGCGCTCCAACGCGTTCTCCGCCTTGCGCGTCGCGCGCACGCCGAGGACGCGGCCCGTCATCGGGCACTCGATCAGCTCCGACACGTTCGCCTCGACGACCTCGACGCCGGGCGCGACGAGCGCCTTGGCACGCAGCGCTTGGATGAAGCGGCCGTGGTGGAAGCCGCAGCCGGTGCGGTGGTCGGGATACGGGATGTGCACGGGCGTGCCGTCGAGCACGACGCAGTAGCCATATGCCGGTGCGGCGTCGATGCCCTTGATGCAGTCGTCGAGTCCGAGCTTCTGCAGGAACGCGATCCCACCCGGCTGCAGCAGTTCTCCGACGATGCGGTCAGGCTCCGCGAGCGAACGTTCGATAAGACATATCCTGAGTGGTTTGGCGCGTTTTGTGTTTGCGAGAGCGTGTGCGAGTGAGGAACCTGCTACACCAGCACCCACGATGACAATGTCGTAGGAGTTCGAGGGGGTCTTGGAGTCAGAAGTGGCCATGGTCGCGTTAGAGAGAGTTGGTTCTTGCACCTGAATAATTTATGGTGGGTGTCGGGGACGTCTAGGCCAGCGTTGAGAGGGGCGAGAGCAGCGTCGAGACGAATAAACCAAAGTGGTCTGACCACAGAAATCGAATGATGCGACTTTTGATCTTGGGCGTCTCCGCGGTTGACGCGCGTTTAGGGGCTACCGGCGTCTGTTGCACTTCTACCCTGGCCCCTGACTTTATTAAGCCATGAAGGGAGGAACTCACCAGACGAGATACTCAGGACTGCAGGGCACCGAGTGCGTGTACGTGGAACAGGCAGTCCCACGACAGCGCCCGCGATAATGCTGCGAGCTTGAGCGGGCAACGCGACAGACAAGGTTCGGCGGTGGTGCGTGTTGCGTAAGAGAGCTAGTGGGCTGATGCGATGATGGCGAGAGAGAATCGATACCAGGGGGCCATGCTGTATTTCGATGCTGACAGAGGCCGTAGCGAGGCAGATAGTCGCAGTAGCGGCGAAACTGCGCGGAAAAGAGAACGAATGCACGCAGATTTCCTGTGCCAAAGCGAGCGGGCAGGTGAAAAATATCGAGTAGGAGCTGCGTGGTATCAGACCCGTACAAGCCAAAACACGTCGACGATCTACAGTCCGCGAAGGAAATGGGTGCGGTCTGACTGAGTTATCGTCGCGTCCGTATATGCATGCACACTCACCTACGGTGTCCAAGTTCGCCGCTGTGTAACGCTGTCGATCTAGTCAGCCTGAGATTCGGTGCGAGTGTCGCGGAGAGGCATATTTTAGACATTTCTCCGCGGTGTATGCGTTGGTGTCGTCGACAGGTATTGGTAGTGCCCAGTCGCACAGCCATCGAGCCGCTTTGCATGGTAGTACGCGCAAAAGTGACGCGTAACAGTGAGTGTATACGCACAAGCACTTTGTTAGTCGTCCTCCGTCTCTCTCTACGCGGCATAAGGACCTTGTTGACGACAGAGACCAATGCCGCTAACGTTGCTCCAAGCACGTCGCAAATGGATCCTGGTAGCCTGAACGACGATTTTCGTCAAGGCTGCGGATATAGGGGGGATATGAGTTGGCAGAGGCGGTCTGGTGATTTTTGGGGGCATTCGGGGATTTATATGCCCACGGCGCGTGAGGGACGCGTCAGAACGCGTCCCCCAAAAAAACGGAGCCTGGCGCTTGACGCGTCCAGGTCACACATGTCACGCTGTTTGCTTGTGCGTGTTTGTGCACCGCGGACGGCCTTTTCTCTCTATCATCGTCGCTGTACTTGGACACTCTGTTGGACGAATACACCCGTTGGGACCGGGCAGCCTTGTCGCACGAGTGAGGTCTTGACCGGGGTATCTTGGGGTTCGTCACGCGGTCATGTGAGGACACGGTAATGAAGAAATCGCGCGGAGCAGGTGTGCATAACTTGAAGTTCCAGTTGACGGTGACTATGCTGGTACATCGCTAAGCTCTAACAGGCATTTCAATATAGCAAGGAATGCACTTTTGGTGGGGCTTTACTTGTCCGCCGTTATCTCAGCAAGCTCCGCTGAGGTCTGCAGATCAGCAAATATTGGTTTGTCCGTCAGTATTCAAACTCGAGCGGCGGTAACCAGTGCTCTGTCACGAAGTGAAAGTCGAAGTCCAGCTCATATTTGAGCACATTTGCAGCCTGCTCCAAGTCTTCAGTAGGAGGAAGCCCACCGTCGTCTCCGAGATACATCATAGCGAATGCAAAATCAATGAAGATGATGCGCAGGCCGTGCAGGTCGTCATGAACACACATAATTTGATTCTTGTGCCAGTCCGTCTGGCTAATGCTCGCTGCCCGAAGGATGCGGACACCGTGGCGAACCTGCGTGGTCTGCATATTGGTCAGCCATAGTTCTTAAAACCATCGTTGCGGCACTTACCATTGTGGCTCGAACTAGAGGGGACTCGAGCAGATGCCGTTCATGGGCGACGCCGGCTGTCACTCCCGAGACCTTCTCCATAATGGAGCAGATACATTCCCATCCGTCCGGGAGTGTGTATAAGCTGCAGTCTCGCTGTATGCAGATGCTGAACGACAGGCGCTGAACTGTTCATCCAGCGTCCATCTTATTCGGACTCATTTACTACAGGAAAACGTCCAAAGAGATTGAGTTCGAGCCTGCGATTTGTATCGGCTATCGAAGGAGAGCTTCAAGAGGTAGGAGCGCTTCCATTTCGCTATGGCTCGTAAAAGACTGGACCTGTGTTGGTGGAGGAAGCTGGTGATGCATCTATAAACGGTGCGCGTTGATGTGAGCTTCCAGCCGTCAGATTGTGGTGAGAATAGAACGAGGAGAGTAAGTTAAGAGGCGCGCGGGGCGCGGACGCGCTAGTCACCTGCACGCGTCACCGTAGGTCACGTCACCGGTCACTGTGAGCGTCTACAAACAAATAGAGATAAACAAATCCACTCAAAAAACCACAGGCTTCACGAAACACGACTGGCCGCCAACACATCCAAAAAGCGAAATGTACCATCTCATAACCCTATGCTTTATCGATGAACTGTGCGCGTTCTGAACGTGCTTATCATCTACGCTTCTCTCCCTCTGGCCGAGAAGTCACTTCAAGTTGCCTCCGACCGCTGTCCACGGCTCAAGTCACAAGACTGTACGTACGCACTGTATCTCTCCCCCCGTCACCTCAACCCCTCTTCCCCCATCGCAGGCTACCCTGCTCACTCTGCTAGTTGACTACGTTGCAAGTGATTTGCCATGCATTATTGCTAGTAACGCGCCACGCCGGTAGTCGTTGGTTCCGATTACGCACACCCGTCATATCAAATAGTAGCTCACAGATTGAAGTGAACTAGAACGAAAGATACGAGGAATTTGCCAGCATTTGATGCCTGGAGGCTGCCTGATGACCCATATGATGTACCAGAAAATGTTCTACCAACGCATGTTGTCGCGCCGCACAGTACCCGTTCTTCGCGCAGTACATCTAATTCACCTCGAGGCCTATTCACCGAGATCTAGAAGGTTCACGTCTTGCTCATCAGCTATTGTCCTTCTGATTCGGCATAAACAACATGTCGAATGTGGCAACAATTGACGACACACTTCGTATGTTGTACACGGACCCGCTACGTGGAGTCAGTGATACCAGGCGCTATCCTTTTTGGGAACGACTAGTGTGTGTTTTCTTCTCCTTCCTTTATGCTGTACACATGCGCCTCCATTTCTGAAATATGATTTCCCGGTTCCAATACGTAGAATCGCAGCCCAGGTTGTCATTCTCGGATGCTCTGTAGCGCTCCAGGGTCTCAACACCAGCTACTTCATGAGTTCCATGCGGCAACTTTTGAATCCATTGTTCACGTCATCTGACTGTGGTCTTCGCTATGTTTCTAGACTGTGTTTGTCTGGTGCGCACAAAAATTCGCGGCGCTATCTACAAGTCTCCGCCAGTGAAGAACAGACTTCTCATCTCCCATCTCCTACATCGAGACAATAACGAGCCTCCAGTAAAGCTAGTCCAATGTTCGAGGGCCCGCGTGCAATTCTCATGGCAACCTCGCCACACAATGTTTGGCGCTGTGGCGCAAGGTACAGACCGTATCGTTGGCGTTGTACATCACATCATATGATGATCAGAACCCATTCCTTCTAGTGATACCGTTCGTACTTCTGCGTTATCGGATAACAAATCATAAGACCCTAAGCGGCTTCGTCGGCCACCGGGCTGGGTGAGTCATGTCGTATGCTGAACATATCCATTATTCTCACATGATTCATTTGTCGAAGTGATCCGTCGATTCAGCTATCATTCAGGTATATAAATGAATCGCTCTTGCGACGGGTCACCCAGCTTCCTACGCTTCACCTCTCCAGTCTTCCGACCATGCGACCTTACGAGTTCCTCAAACAAGACCGGCCAGTATTCCTCGGACCACTGCACGATGAGATGCCCGCTCATCTCAATGTACCTTCTCCACAAAGGGGGACCACTGCAGCCTGGGCCTCGACTGCGCTGGCGGACGTAAGCCTCGCACCTGATCAATATGGTTGGAAAACCCACGACTTGCCTGCATTCGAGAGCTTCCTCGAACATATTCCTAACTCGTGGGTAGCTCCCGTGGTGCCTGGGCCTTTGCTCATGCGGTTCCCCCGAACTGAGCGTGACACCGCGTAGGTCATGTTTCTCAAACTGATTGTCATTTAACTCACTGTGCATCTCACTCGCTAGGAAGGCTGTCGCCAACTACATAATCGAACCGGTGGTCAGGACCGCCTTAGACCCCTCCGTCAAAGGCTGGATCCCTAACCCACTGAGCGTCCCGGAGATAGCCACGCGCGCAATGCACTTTCATGTCGAGATAGCGGGCGAAAGCTATTCCAAGGCTCCAGGGAGCGACGACGGACTTCGTGTGGACGAGCTCATTATTGTGAGTGTGTCTGGGGCACGAGATGATGACGTAGCCGCCACCAGGGCCATGGCAAAGCTGCGCGCGCAGATCGGCGACCTTCCGGACCTTACCAGGACGCAGAAGCAGATCAACAGTGTCCACAGGTATCTTGGGCGGGGCGCGATCTGGGGTGAAGGAGGCTTTCAACATATCAAATGGGTGCAGTTGCAGCGTATGTACAAAGCACTCGTACCTGTGGAGATCAAGGTATGCACGCCACATTCTATTAGTATGAGGCGCGTACTGACTGCCAAGCCCAGCCACAATACTCGCTTTACATAGAGATCTTTGTGTGGCTCGCGCGGGTTGGATACAAGTTGGGTGATTTGAAGTCACTTCCAACCATATTAAGGGAGGACAAGCTCGATCTCAGCCATCTTGCTCTTGGCCAATCCGTCCATGCCGCCGTTGTCGGAACAATCTCCATTATACGTCAAGCCGTCCGTTATGGAATCCATTACGGCGTCGATGCGCTCATGGTCACGGACTACGAGCGCGCGGTAATCTTCCGTGACTTCGACTCGAAGACTGTGAACTGGGACTTTGTGGAGAGGGACGATGTATGTGTGGCTCTAGCAACGACGTTTTGGATTGGTTGTCAGGCGCTTCGGAGAGCGATGGATGCTGCGCGGGCGCAGAAGAAGGCTGGAGCGGCAAAGTAGCCATGGCGCTGCGGTTGTGGAGTCTCCGGCACAGATCATCAGCGTTGTCGCGAAAGATTCGTCACACTACTAGTATCATGCAAACATCTATTGATTCCTCTACACATTGATTCTCCCGTATTGTTCTACCCTCACGTGTGTCCACGACAGGTGGGCAGGTTTGCCTCGTACTCCAGGCGGTGTTTTATTCCCGGGGAAGCCAATAATACTGAGCTCGCCGCCTACAGGCAAAGTGTGAGCTGAGATCGGGAGCGAAGCTTGTCAGCCCGGGGCCCCCCTTCCCCAAACTGAAGTTAAGATACGTGCAATTTCTTCTCGAAAGTACTTCTTTGAAGGAGAAGTAAGCGCAACTGGGCCGCGACCACTGCTGATTGTGGGCAGTCGACCACAGCACGTCACCGTGTTGTTACAGTCTGCCAGCGTGCCAGCGCGCCACTGAATATATTTGTATTTGACTGTACTGCGCTGTGTTTGACGTCTTTGTGTTCATCCATGCATTTAGTTATACACGTACACTACTATCACCCTATATAACTCTATGGGTACTACCCTGATGAGCTTGGTCGTGCGATACGTACTGTGGCGCACACACCCGCCGTGCCACGTGATGTTAGCGCTGGTTAGTTGACGCGCCACTTCAGTCTTCCTGACGACCACACCCCAACCCACACCCCACCACAAACCTATCATCTCGCAATTCCGCGAACCTCTGGAGAATACTAGGGCATGCTGGATTTGTCTCCGGAATCTTACCTTCGCTGGCCTGTACGAATCGTCGGGCACAGTCATGGCTCTAAATCCTTCGAACACTCGCAGCGCAGTCCCACTCTCAAGAAGCAGGAACCATCCCAAATCCAGGTTACAATAAACCTCACTCCTAAAATGTACGATTTTATAGAGTCTTTACGCACCGCAAGGTTCAAAACGTTACGGATCGAGCCGAGCACTATTCAAGTCGAGTGAGTTACACCATTGGCGGACACCTATGCTCTGGTTTGACCGTTTGAACTAGCGATGTCATTGAAACTTACGTGCATCCCGTGATGCAAGTAGTCAACCACGTTCTTTTTGCCCCAACAATGCCCGCTCTGAAAATTGTCCGCAGCTTTACTCAGCTTGGTGGGTGGCACGCCATTTGGGCCTGGTAACCGTTGACACAGCTACACTAGGCATGGACGGACACACAAATGCGGTGGTACTTGGCTGGTCTAAGGGCCTGGCTCATGAACCACAATTTTGGAAAGAACGTGCTCATTACAATGAATGGGAGCGACGCCGGCAAAATGAAGATACGGATTGGCCTTCCGCGAATAAATCGTTTGTTGTTGTATCCTTCCTGGTACGACAATCTGATCCTTGTACCGACGATTGAAACTAAATCGATCTCAAATAGGCTCCAGGCACTATCGTAACAAGTGATATTCAAACCGACGAAGGTGGAAACCTTGTCACGGACCCGATCCTGCACGACGCCATCGCTTCCTTACTCCACGTCGTCGATGAAACCAAATCTCCCTATGGTGTTCTTTCGGACGAGCTCACCACTATCATCGTTGATCGCGAGTGGCTACCATATATCGGGCCTCATACGAAGATGTGGGTTGTGCAAAGTTGCAACCTGGAGGTCAGATTGTCTATCGCCTGGTGCATTTGGCGGGAAGCCGTCGCCTGTGAAGTATCTGTACTTCATCGCGGAGCCGTTTGGCGACCTCTGTGCGGCGCGTTGAACAGCCTCGAAGTTCTTGGCCCTCCCGATACCAATTCCATCGCGCACAAGAAATGGTTCGGCGATTGGGACCTTTACACTATGCAACGCGACCCCACACTGTGGGAAGCCTTCTCCGCGTGGCGCCAATGCATACAGGAAGAGGGCTTAAAGCATCCAATCCTATCCGGAACGACGGTCACCCTCGAGCCTGATGGGTTTCGCCGGCGTCATGGTCTTCTACGGTCCCCATTTCCCTATCTTCCTCTCCCTCCAGATACACACAAGAGTATCCACGTGTCCTGGCGTCCTCGAAACCACGATATGGACACCATTCTCCAGTCGACCAGCCACTTGACATTTACCGTACTCGAGGAAAAACGCGTTGGATCAACATGTTTCTCTCAGGTCTTTTTCGGCCGTATAGCAGGCTGTGACGAGATCGTCTGCTTGAAACTGTATGACGAGCGTTACTTTCCGATACCTGACGTCGACGACGACGAATGCATAATTGGCAGCCCTCCAACTCGGCTTAACGCGCTAAACTTCTCGGAAGACCTTGCACGCAGAGAAGAAGGGGTGTATGATCGACTGTCTCACCTGCAGGGCTCTCTGATACCACACTGTTATGGCTTTCATATGGTATGTCCTCATTGTATGACCATAACACTCCGTCATCTCTGAAAATAATGCTACAGTTCACTCTGCCGGATGGATGGCAGTGTCTCGGTACGATCCTGGAGCGGGTCGAAGGGCCGACCTTGGCGGAATATCTGCCTTCTAACAGGGATCTAGACCATCAAATCGCCTTGGTACGTATCAGTTGTCCTACTGTCTGCACCGAGCTGACTGTCAGTAGGTAACGTGCATAAGGCACAGCGTCCGCGCGCTGCGAGCTGCAGGCGTAAGTCAGACGGATTGGCATGGAAAGCAACTACTTTGCCAGGAAGGCGCCCAGGGAGTATCTGTTGTCCTTCTTGATTTTGCGTTCGCGCTGATGTATATAGGGGACGAGGGCGGGGCGCCTTGTATGTATGATGTGGACTACGCATTTGACATGCTCGACGATCTAAATGTTGATAGTACCGTTCTTGCCGAGCACTGGTCACCGCCCCTGGAGTTCGAATATTAAGAGAGCTAGGGTGCTTGTGTCGTGTACGTAAACCTGGAATCTGATATTTTGTTTTGTCTGTCACGCCAAAGATGAGCATAGAATGTACTCACTGGTTTGTACGGCTCGTGTGGCCAAGATTCCTTAGTCACGCACCCCGAGGACAAGACTTTTCGAAGGAAGCGACGGAAGCGACGGACACTGTCTACGTGCCCAGACGTGCCCCCATATGGTCATGGTAAGTTTGGCCAACCTTGGCCAACGTCTCTGAGGCTTCTGGCCGAAGGCCAAAGGACAAAAGAAAAACACCAACACGGCTCTCCCTCCGGCGTCTACTGATCATACTCAATGAATATATATACACACCTGCACAGGCACCTGAAGGACCTCGCTCCGCCCCTCTCTCTGAGCGATCATCCTCTCGACCCTACAATGGCTCCTCGTGTCCCGCTGTCGACTCCAGGGCGCTGCTGCCGCCACCGACGTCTCGAACTAACGACGACTTACGATGTGGCGCTGAAGAGCCGCTCGTCGCGCCAGCAGCGTCGAGCTCGCGACGTCTTCGGACTTTCGCGTGAGGAGGTCGAGCACCTAGCCACCAACCCGCAAGAATTCCAACCGCGCGAGGTCCTCAACGTCGGCCCTCTCGCCGCGGACGACCGTAGTAAACCACTTCCTATTGTCAAAGGTCAGTGGCCCACGCTGTGGACGGCAGCCACGCTCCCTGCCATACTCGGATCGTCGTGGCCCAATGCGCGACAGCATCTCAACGTCGGGTCTCTCGCTCGCACGCCCAACACGAAGTCGAAACCCAGTAGAGGGTCGGCTGCGTGCTGTGACGGACGAGTCGTTGTATTCGTAACTAACACAAGTACTCACAGTCTCAGGGCTTCCTGCAAAGGTCTTCGCCTCTCAGCACGGTATATCCAAATTTGTTGTTGTGTTTATTGATTCAGTTGCGGAGTAGGAACAAGATACAAGATGACGCGCACGATAGCAATGTCCAAGACCACGAAGACCACATCGTGAGGATGCGGCATGCGAAGTCGAACGGCCTACTGATATCTAGTGTAGGCGATGACGGAGGGATTAAGAACGATTTTGCTGATAAGATAGGTATATATGGGGCGCGACGCGCTGTCGATGCCCATTCGTGAAGATCCAGGACGTTGTCCATGCTCTATGGAGAGCTTTCGCCGCTCTACATCGACAGCCGCGCGTCAGAACCGGCTACCCGAGCAGACAGAGTACTTGACATACCTCCGTCTCTACGCACGGCCGCGTCGAGGCTGCACCGCCAAACGCACGGTGCGTCGAAGCAGCGCCGTCTGCCGGGTGCCGAACATCCTCCAGACGCATCCCCTCCTATAGAACACAATGACGTTCACCACGGCGTACAGCCCCGCAAGGTAGATGATGTGCTGCCACACCGCGGTGGTCGCGTACACGATGGGCCAGAGCTCCATGTTCGTGATCATACCCAGGAGATGCGAGCCGACGGGCGCAATGCTGCCTTGCACGTTCGGATGGCGGCTAACGCAGCAGATTGCAGCTACGAAGGCGACCACTGCGGATCTGCAGGAACATGATTACCCTCTGTGAGTGAGTGGGCAACCACGACTGCATGGAGAACGCACGAGAGAGCCAGCGTAGCCGGTACAGCTATCGCGCCGGACAGACTGGGGCACCACGCGCCGTGGAACGCCCACACCGAGGCGGCCGGGTTCCATGGTTGACGGGTCGGGTACGCCTGCACCGTGCCCATTGCCATGACCGCGAAGGCACAGCTGACCTCGATAGCGTTCTGCTCGAAGTACACCTCGAAGACGCGAGTTGCCGGCATGGCAATGCCACAGAAGCTGCCGCGGCAATGTCAGACTTGACAGCGCAGGACGTAGGGGCGCGCGACGTACCACAGCACACATGCTGCGAGCCCATTCGCCCTACTCCACCAACTACGAGACACGCGTCGTAGATGTTCTGCTGACCCTGCTATCCGCGCCGCTGCTTCTTGCGACCCTGCACGTGCGAGCCTCAGCTCAAGGGCGATCCCCGCGACGGTCGTTTGCACGTCTCTGTACGACGAGTCGAATGATATGGCGTCGTGGACGCTGCTGAGGAAAGCCCATACACCTTGGCAGGCTGTCTTATCGAGTTGTACGGCGCAGGACCCAGCAGCGCGGGCCGCGTCGCGAATGTTGATCAGCTGTTCTCGGGCTGCGGTGACAGGAAACGGGAGAACACTTTGGGCGCCGTGGACCTGAATGCATTGCTGCAGACCGCGAGACCATCGCTCGATAGCACCGCGGATTTGACGACCTGTTTCGAGGAGGTGGACGCCAAAGGAGCCGGTATAGCAAACGACGTCTAGGACTGACAAAGTCCAATTCAGAAGTATTGCAGGAATATAACCGGAGAAGCCGACAGAAGGTACGTAGGTCTCTGCATACGAGAGAACCAGAGATGGGGAAGTCGAGGAAGGGTTAAGTTACAGTCGCCCGCGAGATTGGGAACGAACGTACCAGCGTCACCGTGCCCAATCTCTGCGCGGATCTGACTTGATCCTTCTCCGCTACTCGTCATCTTTGGTTCAATTATGGCGGGTGGGAGGTGTAGTTTTCGCTGGTGAGGGGAGATGGATGTCGTAGAGGTTGGATTGTGAAGCAGAGTTGCTGACGGCCAGACAGCATTTTATACTGGCCCTCGCGGGCCTTGTAGGGCAGGTTGGCCAGGATGGATTCGTACTCATCTATCTTGGCCAAGATTCAAAGTACAGTGCTGTGCGCGCGAATGCACCAGTATGGACACCGACGCTCGTTGACGCTCACTGGCCAAGATCCCTGACAAGATGCAGCGGGGCGACCGCAGCACTGGAACACAGCTAGAGCCTAAGCGACCCGAAATTTGGAATGGCAAGGAACGACACAGAAGCTGAACGAAGGTCAGCACTTGGAGAATATCCGATTATGTCCCTCCTTGTCCTCGCTGGCGGCACGCAGGGCCGAAGGGGACTCTGCCTCGTGCTCGTCGCCGCTTGATGAAGTCGTAGGGCCCAGGCTACCTGTCTTTCGCAGCTTTTCGTGCTAGCAGGCTCCCTGTCCATCGTGGAAGGATGGTTGAAGTGGAATGTGGCGTTGATTGCGCGCATTTTGATACCGAACACTCCTTGTTTGGTGCACTGCAGCGATCCATGGGCGGAAGGTTGCGACAATCCAGGTTTAGCATTTCCCGCCGCCTGTTCTTCGTCCTTTACCAGATGAATACTAGATACTACAGGAGGTGAGGGTTCGTGAGGGGGAGGCGGACGGTGGGAGGGCGCCGGACGCGCTTCCACGAGGCAAATGGACGGACTCGTGCGAGCGAGCCTGCGAGCCGCGTGAGTCCAGCGACTCGTGGCAAAAGAGCCGAAAGCAGAAACTTACGTAACCTCGTTCATTTGTTCGGATTCCTCTCGTTCGTCGCTCCTCGTCTTGAACGTCGAGCATGCTCCTTTGCGTAGCTCAAGTTTTCGCTTCCCTCCCACCCACTCCTGTGAGTATTGTCCTCTATCGGCACCCTGTGCGTGCTGTGGGCTGGACCCGCAAGTCCGCCCGCAGCACACCCCCAGGCCTCCGGGGCAGCCTCTCGCTGTCTCGGTTCAGGCGCCTTGAGGCGCCAGGTCTCGCTCCCACTACACGAGCACTGGCGTGCCGGTTAGGACTTGCTTGCTAGAGAGGGTCTGACCTCCGTTCCGTATTTCCAGCCACCTGCTGTAGGCGGAAAATCGACACGAGTTGCTTACATAAAGCACCCCCCGACGTCTCAGAGCCTGGCTTCGCACTTGCGTCTGGCTTTGACTTGCCTCTGGATTGCGCTCGATGCACTGATGCAACACCTATTAACTCGCTGCTACCGGGAACTTGTACATTTACTTGCTGAGCTTCACACAATTACACACCGATGCATTCTGCCAACATTCTACGTGGGAAGCACCGCCTTGCCCCCTCCGGCGCGTTCAGTGCACCTGGTGTCATGAAAGCGGCGACTGATTTTGCAAGTGACTATAGCTTGTCCGCCAGGGACTCTCGGCGACATCTCTACTTTCACGGCTCGAGCGGGGAGAAGGTTTGATGAAGCTAGATTTGGTGTCGCCTTTCCTCTGCTCTCGCAAGGCAGCCATTGTTCTCTAGTTTCGACGACGACAACGTTGGACAGTTCGTGCGTAGTTCTTTGATTTGGACGCGTCGTAGGGCGAGTTTATCCTCGATCTCACCGACACCTTGTTCCAGGCTCTCCCTCGAATCCTATAAAGTAATCGCCTGCAGCGCGATCGGTCACCCATCCATCCATCGCCACAATGTCTCCAATCGAATTTTTACGCCGCCCACTTCCCAATTTCGCGATGCTCGACCTAGCGGACAAGTACGTTCCCCATGCCGACACACCCGCTACGTCTCGCTGGGCCGCCACGGCGCTGCAAAATGTGCGCCTTGCACCCACGGAGCGCGACTGGAAGCTGCGCGATCTACCCGCCTTTGAAGAGGCCATGGAAAGTGTTGGAAGTGGATGGGTTGCACCGCGCACGAACGACCGACCTTCGTGCACGTACCCGCGCAACGAGGCGGATGTCGAGTGAGTGTGCGATTCCGACTTCGACTGCCTGCTCTGGTGTGGCGCAGCATTCACTGACATCGCGCCGCTGCTGTAGTTTGGCGACTCGTGGCCTGATCTTGACCCGAGTCTTCGAAGTGGCTCTGGACGACGCAGTCAAGGATGCCTGGTGTCCGGCGGCGCACTTGCCTGACCTCCAATACCACACCGAGCTCCTCTCAGAAAGTTATACGGTTATACACCCCAGTCTCGACAGGCCCGTGATCAACTGGAACAGTGTTTGCGTTATCAGCGTTTCCGAGACGGACGACACGCCGAGCACGGCCCTTCAGGCCGCTAAAGCAGCGACGCAGCTCCCGATACCCACCGCCAAACAGGCTGAAACAGGTCTGGACATCAGAACACCGTGTTTGGGCGAAGGACAGCTATGGGGTGTGGGCGAGATGGCTGACAAGAATTGGGCGGCGCAGGTGGAGATGGTTAAAGCAGTCCTTCCCATACAAATCAAGGTGCGCGGCGCATACGACTATGTGACAAGTGTTTTACTGAGTATACGCATGTGGGTTCCCAGTGCCACGGCTCTCTCAACAAAGCAGCCTTCGAATACCTCGCCGCGCAAGGCATTTCGCTCGGCGGCGCCATCCATGCGGCGGATGACATCGCCCGCGCGCTGCGCACTGACCCCCTCCCAGGCTACGATTCCGACTCGCGCGCGGAGCTAGACTACGACACGCAGTTCAACGCGGACCTCGCCTTGCTCACAGACACGCGCGCGATCGTGCAAGACGCCATGCGCTTTCTCGACTGCTACGCCGCACCGTACATCGCGCTGACTGACTTCCAGTGCGCGGTCATCTTGCGCAGGATTGATGGCGTGGAGAGGCGCGTCGAGTGGGACTTCGTCGAGAGGTGCGATATCAAGCTCGCAGTGGCAACGATGTTCTGGAAGGGCTGTAGGGTTGTAGAGGCTGAAAAGGCGGCTGCGATGTAAAGTAACTGAGCTGTAGATAAAATGCTACACCAGACGCATAGTTTTCAATCAATTTGTCCGCGATGACGCGAACAAGACGCCCAGTTGAACTTGCGGACGCTACATTCCTTGTTCTTGTTCTATCATCATCTCGAGCAACAAGCGGAGGTCGTCATTATAGCACTGTCTGCGCAACATCTCATCGACCCCCTATAACGATATCAGGCCTTTATGAAGACTGTATTATCACCAGAAGCCACACTGAGCTTCCCTGTCCAGGTACCGCCGTCCAAGAAACTACCAGATCCGTCCTGTGGATTGTTCACTGCGGACGAGTGTCAAATTCCGAGCTTCAAGTATCGCGGTGAATGGCTGTCTATTCCCAGATTTTTGGTCGAGGCTCTGCGCACAGCCAGAGCACACAAGCTGCATGTCGATGTGGATTCCGTGGCCAGCAGGTTCGTCGTGATATACCTCACAGGATTACTGTCTTCATTGTCGTTGGGATAGCGCCGATCCTGTGCAGAAATACGGCTCTCCGGTGCTACAGGTTATGAACGAAGTTCTCCTTAGGACCGACCAAATGCCCGGGCTTTGTGTACTGCGCCATCGCGTAAAAGGTACGTCTATCAACTCTAGAGGGTCGAGTTCTCATAAAGCCGGCCAGATGAGCGTGTCAATGCTGCCTATGACTTTACGCTGTTCGTTGCGTCGAGGTCGACGGAGGAGTCTGTCAACAATCGCCAGCACCAATGGCATCCTTACAGCGTCGATGATATTCCCAAGGAAAATCAGAAGTCGCCAGAATGGGAGATCGTGGATAAATGCTTCGTTGTCGTACTCTTTTTAGTACGTCAAATTGCTTCTTTCTTGAGTAACAACGAACCAACTGACACGTGCTTAGAGTCCTGGCGAGCTGTATCCGACTGAGGTATCAACAGAAGGCGAGAACTTGCGTACGAGCCGCTCAAACCATGCCGCTATCGCAGCCCTCGTCAAAATGGTAGAGGACACATGTGCCCCGTTCGGAATAGTCACAGATGAGCTGACATCCTTCGCTATCGACCATCGCTGGACACATGGGTCTCAGCAACGTCTACGACTTTCGAGCGTGTCCACCAATGAGATGGACCTTCGGATGTTGATATCCTGGTGTATCTATTTGGAGGCCATGGAATGGGATTTACGTGCGCCGATCGGCACCGGCTTCATGCCCGTCCTGGGCGCACTCAATGACCCAAATCTGCCTTTACCGCCGGACGAGGACATCGCCACGAACAGATGGTTCTCCGACTTCGATCTTTACAGTATGCAGCACGAGCCAGAATTGTGGTACCAGTTTGCCTCATGGCGAGAGAACGTTCAAGAGGCTGCTCTCCAGCATCCTCTCCTCCCTGGGGCGACAATCATATTCGAACCGGACGGTTTCAGCCGACGACACGCGCTACTTCGTTCCCCTTACCCCATCCGCCCCATTTCTCCAGATACTACGCTTGAGAACCTGACGAGCAACTGCAGAACCAGGAACAATACTCTCGATCACGCTCTTGGCACGGCAGACACTGTCAGTTTCACCATCACTGAGGTGCAACTTATCGGTCCCGAGCACTTCTCTCAAGTGTTCTTTGGCCGCGTGGGCACTTGCGACGAAATCGTCTGTGTCAAGCTCTTTGACGAGCGGTACTTTCCAATTCCCCATGCCCATGATCCGACGGCCACATTCGGGGAGCCACGCTCTCGCCTGTTGTACCTCAATTATTCGGAAGACCTTGCTCGGCGCGAAGAAAGCGTCTACGATCGTCTGCGTGATTATCAAGGCAACCTCCTTCCGTTTTGTTATGGCTTTCACATGGTATGTGTTAACCTATCCGCTTCGCATCCGTGATTCTTATCGTATAATGTCGTAGTTCACATTAGCGGATGGATGGCAGTGCTTAGGCCTCATCATGGAAAGGATCTCGGGAACAACCCTGGGTGCGGCCTGCGACAACCACGAATTCGAATCTTCTTCGATTCAAGCTGCACTAGTGAGTCCCGCGATGCTCGTGCTAGCAGCCTTGTCTAATCGTTATCGTTATGTAGACCACCCAAATTCGTCTTGGTGTACGAGTTCTGCGAGCAGCAGGAATCAGCCAGACGGACTGGCATCAGAATCAGATCATGCGCGTCCGCGACGACCGATATCCTGATGGTATTCGCATTGTTCTCATCGACTTTGCTTTTGCTACGATGTATCTCGGCGACGAGGGCGGATTCCCCCCAACGAAAGACCTGTCTCTGGCTAGGGGCGTGTTGCGGTACGACCTGGATTTCGACGCCACCATTCTGAATGAGCTTTGGCTGCCGCCGCTCGAATATGAATACTGATGTTATCGACTAGCACTCGTGGAGGCCATGGAACTGAACTGTCAATACATAATTATTATATACCATTATATACCACCAGAGATGATGCCGCGTCCTACTCTAGCGTAATGCCGGGCGGAAGAGGCCGCAGTGACAGCGTATCACTGGAGTTGAACTTTGCGAGCGCTACTATTACTCGCGCAAGTTGTCTTCCTTCCCTCACCACCTCAAGCAGTAAGCAGAACAATCATCGACTCACCGTCTGGGCAATATCGTTTTTTTATATCCTCGCCATTCTCAGTTCTCGATGAAGACTGTATTGTCACCGGAAGCCACCTTGAACTTTCCTGTGCGAGTTTCGCGGTCCAAGCCACCACCAGAGCCTTGTCAAGTGGTCACTGCGGACAAGTGCCAAATGACGAACTTCAAGTACCGTGGTGAATGGCTGTCTGTTCCAAGGTTCTTGGTTGAGGCTCTGCGCACCGCCAGAGCGCACAAGCTGGACGTCGATGTGGATTCCGTAACCCACAGGTTTGTTGTGACCCATCTCAAGAGGTTTTTGTGTTCACCATCCTTTCGTTCGTATAGCGACAATCCTGTAGAGAAATACGGCCTTTCTGTGGTAAAAGTCATGAACGAAGTAATACTCAACACTGAGAATATGCCTGCGCTTCGTGTGCTGCGCCATCCTGTACAAAGTACGCATACTATCACCTTCCGAGTCTCGAGCTCTCATAAAACAGGCTAGATGGTGCTGCTGCCACCTACGACTTTTCGCTGTTTGTTGCGTCGACGTCGACGGACGTGTCGCTCGACAATCGTCAGCATCAGTGGCATCCTTACAAAGTCAATGGCATCCCCCGCGAGGAGCACAAATCGCTGCAGTGGGAGAATTTTGACAAGTGCTTTGTCGTTGTCCTATTCTTAGTACGTTGTTCAGTGCCCCTTTAGTAAGAACCTACTGACGTGTATTTAGCGTCCTGGCGAGCTCTTTCCAACTACGATATCAGTAGAAGGCGAGAACCTGTGTACAAGTCCCTCAAATCATGCTGCTATCGCAGCCCTCGTCAAAATGGTAGAGGACACGTGTGCCCCATTCGGGATCATCACTGATGAGCTGACCTCCTTCGCTATCGACCACCGCTGGTTGTCCGGGGCCAAGCAACGTCTACAACTTTCGAGCGTGTCCACCAATAAGATGGACCTTCGGATGTTGATA
>ALYI01003534.1:0-108911 GCA_001969225.1 Ceriporiopsis andreanae CBS 279.92
CCCCCCCCCCCCCCCCGCACGGACATGTCCTTCACCTTCGGGCCTCTAGGCCGGTCTCTAGTGTTGGCATGTGCACTGATACCTGTCCCGCACCCTTTCAAATACAATCGCCGATTCATCCTCTATCTCCTCTCGCAAGCCGAGAATCCGCCTCCGTGTGACACCAATTCCTTAGCATGGTCTTCTGACAAGACGCATTGCGCATTCCTCTGTATGCCCTCATAGCCTTGAAGATCGGCGCTGCGCCGTTTCCGCTGTTCCTGAAGTTCGCTTCTCGCAGATCAGGAATGCCTTCATATACAGCCGAGTGCATTTATGTCTCGTGAGTGCACAGGCGGGCCGCATTTGTCTCTATAAAGGGACACCAGGCCCCGACAAGGTAGCAAGCCGCCTGCTTCAAGCCAACCCTTCACACACCTCACCTTACTCTATGTCTAATTCGAGTTGGTCACCAAACGAATCAGCGAACGATATCTTCCTCGAGCGAACATTCCTGGCCGGCGACCTGGTAGTGGGGGTTGGATTTGGTACGCACAACCGACTCGCCACGGTGTTATTCTTACTGACTGTTGAACAGGAATCCAACTATGCATGTATTCGTTCTGCGCGAAGTATCTCTGGCAGAAGCGGACAGAACGCAGAGACTCGCTACTTCTGTTAGCATATATCACGATGATCTTCATCGTCGAGACTGTTTTCGTCGCTGTACAGGCACGCACTGTCCAGATTTCTTACATTGATAACCGGGTATGTGTGTCCGTGTAGACGGTAGACCTACCACTAATTACTGTGGGAACAGAACTATCCTGGTGGTCCATGGGCGTACTTCCTCGCCACCCAAAACTTACCTGTGAACGTCATGTTCTACTCCAATCTTTTCCTCATCACCTTCTTGTGTGATTGCCTCGTGGTACGTGACTCGGTCTCTCGATTACGGGTTATCTGCTGATCGTCCTCGCAGCTCCGTAGATGTTGGACAATCTGGGCGGCTTCGGGCTCGCGCTGTCTCGCGCGTATCGTGATCGCATTTCCGACACTTATGCTTCTCGCTTCTTTCGGTTGGGGCATTCCTCTTCGTATTTCCCTGACAAATTCTAACCATATGTCTATTTTTCGTTACAGCGATGGGCGTCCTCTGGACGCTGCAGTCTAGCTCGCCAGGTCTCTCCTTCTACAGCGCTCTCCCGCTCGCCTACGGCACTTCTTACTACGCCATCTCGCTCTCCGTCAACATGGTGCTCACGATCCTCATCATTCTACGGCTACTACACTACCGACGCACGGTAGTGTCCGTGATGTCCGCGGAACACGCGAAGCATTATGTGTCGCTCGCCACCGTGCTAGTCGAATCGGCCGCGTTGTACTCAGTGTTCGCGCTCCTCTTTCTGGTGACGTATGCGGTGAACAACCCGCTGAACCAGGTCTTCCTGTCGATCGCGCAGGCATCTCAGGTACGTCTCCTCACGGCGATTACATTTTCGTGTTGGCAGTAGACTGAGTCGATTCCTGCCGACAGCAAATCTCGACGTATATGATTATATACCGTCTCGCAGATGGCAGCGCATGGAAAAGCAGCACTTTTGAGGGCACATGCACGACCGTGCAATTTGGGGGGCAGAAGACGCAGTCAGAGACAACGTTCGGCGATAGCGCAGACACCTTGGCATAGTTCTCCCAGCTCTGAAGATGCAGCATGTCGGCCACGTGTTATCTTTCCAGGCGCACCTTGCATACAGAACCACTGGTCCCTGTATCGGAAGTTGACGCGAGTGGTGGTTTTGTGAGGACCGTACCTACGGATAGCACAGATTATACAGGGACATCTCTAATTCCAACCTTACTGTGAGCTTTATACCTACTCTAGACACTTAATTCATACTAGTCTCACACAGTATGGTTGAATTCATGCCAACAAACTCCGCCATACTGCAGCTAGAAGCGTGCGCCATGACATGTTTCGCGTCGTGTTCGCGGTTTACCAGTGTTGTTCGTGCCCTCCGCGCCTCGTCCACCACTTTGTCCCCCATAGTACTTCCGGCAATGCATATCGCGCCATACGAACGGCAGCTTAGTAAGTGGACACATTTCGAGTATTTTTCCCCGACATCATGCTAACTAGTACGCCTATAATTGTTAGGTAGCATATTCAAGAACACGCGCCACAAATGGGCTCTCATCGGCAGCGTGCTGGCTCCAGTCAATGATGTCTGACACGGAGGCGGGCTGAATTCGCCTACGTGCATTCTGACTAATCCCGACTCCAACGGCGCATCTTTGGGAATATATGACTAAGAAAATCGAGCAAGGGATGTTGGCCGACCATGGTCGGGAACTCCTCGTATGTGCCGCCGCGCCACTGGACGACATTGCTAAAGTCCGATGGACTACTCACAGCCTGGATTCAGCTTTTCCAAGTGGATATGCCACTAACCAGGTCTTAGATGCTAGCAGCTTGGTGGAGCTTCAATTTCAGCCAGTGGCTGCCTTTCAAGGTGATTCTATGTACATAGACACCATCCCTCCGGGATTCGAGCGCTGCCATTCGAGCGCTTCTATCGGCGCCTATGTGGTCAATATGAGGTGCTGATGTCCATTTGTTCAATTATACCTTAGGTCGTTAGGTCTATGAAGATCCAGCAAGCTTGGAGCCTAGAGTCATTCAGACTGTGCCTCCTTCTCCCCGCCTAAGACAGCTGTTGAGTACATAACTATCAATTCCCGATCGCAGTTGGCTGATACCGACTCCGCGTGGAACCGTAGGCGGACCAGAATTGTATCCTGGCTCCTAAAGTGTCGAACCTGCTTCGCTTGGCTACGGATGCGCCCAGTTCCTGAGAACGCCATACCACTCAAAAGGCCCAAAACGTAGTAGCACGCCGGCATGCGTGACGCGACAGGTGCGGCATGATGTACACGCTCTCGCTCTCAGAGTATTGACACTTGATCTCCCGGGTTTGCGGACTCGTTTGATTCTCATCGGGGATAAGTCCAGTGCTGACAAAGCGCCAGACATCGTTCAACGAACAGTGAGGCTATAAAGCTGGTCACTTTCGCTGTAGTAGGCCAACAAGTTTTCTCAGCTCTTCTCACTCTCAATCTTCGACATGACTACACTGCAAGGAAAGAAAGTCGTCATCATCGGCGGGTCTTCCGGTATTGGCTATGGTGTCGCGAAGGCGTCGTTGCTCTCCTACGCCACACACGTTATTATCGCGTCTTCGTCTCGAGACAAGGTCAACGCCGCTCTCCAGAGACTGCTCGCCGACCCGGAGCTGCAGCGTCAAGCCGATGTCAAGGATCGACTCACGGGTGACACAGTGGACCTGATGGATACTCAGACCGTCCAGTCTTTCTGCGAGAGAATCGGCGAGATCGACCACCTCATCGTCACGAGTGGCGGTATCGCGGAGGTCGACTTCCGTAACGACGACCTGAACAAGTACAGAGGTACGTCTAGACGACGACAAAGCCTTCTGGTGTAACTTATTTTTCTTTTCTTTCCAGATGTTTTCGATATAAGATTTTGGGGCCCGGCCACGGCCGCCCAGAAGGCGAAGATACGAGAGGGAGGGTCGATCATATTCACCATCGGTACGCACTCTTCTTTGACTCGCTCCTTGCCCGAGTCTCATCCGTATGAACATAGGTGGTGCTTTAATGAAGCCACGAAAACAGTGGTCGGTGATTGCTAGCGCACTCGGTTCGGTGGATGCGCTTGCACGAGGATTAGCCATCGACCTGGCGCCCATCCGTGTAAACGTGGTGGCTCCTGGAGCCGTTGATACAGAGGTGAGCGCAGCGCGTACTTACCTCGCAGCGTGAATATCTGAATTTATTGCCCTGATTAGCTCTGGGCCTCCAGGGTCCCCAAAGAGGTCAAGGATAAGATGTTCGCCGAAATAGCACAGGCACTCCCTGTGAAGCATGTGGCTTCTCCGGACGAGATTGCCGAAGCATATCTGTTCCTGATGAAGTACGTGTCCGCCTCTACGCTGAAGAGTATATCTGACAGGACTTCTAGGTGCAACTATGTGACTGGGCAGAGGATCGACGTTGATGGAGGATACGTCATCATATGAGCTCACTACGAGACACATCGGTCGATTTAGCCGATCAAATTATCTCCAATTTCACCCATTTTCCCGAGAATATCAGCGTGTCCTCTACAGATCATCACCACGCTGGCGATGTACGTACGCGACAGATCCCAGCGTTGCGCAATCGAACAAGTTACCTGCCGCTATTCTGTTGTCCACGTAGCCGCCGCTATGAAAAGATCTCGTGGGTTTTGGCATCGGAAGACGCGTATGTGACCAGATCCTATCTAGTGTCATTATCATACAAACTGCGAAGTTTCGGAACGAATGCCGGACCACTTGTCAACGAACGAGGCTCAATCCCGCTGCCCTACAAACTTTACATCTTCGCTGCGTATCATATCGTTTGTACAGACGTGAATGAGGACTCTTCCCCAATCCTCAGTTCTTCATCAACGACCCCTACTGCCAGAAGGAGCTGGGCGGTTTCGCAGCTCGTAGGGTCGGTCGCGTGCTGCTTGACGCGTAGCTTGGGCCTCTGCGTGCGTTCGTACCGCCAACGACTCTACTCTATTCTGAGACGTGATGGACACGGCGCGGTTGGGCTCGGTGGGTGTGGGCACGCCTGCCAGCGCAACGGACGCGGCGACTGGCACCCCGGGCTCGGCAGGAGCAGTGGGTGCGACGGGCACGATAGGCGTCGCAGGAGTTGTACGTGCGGGGGCTGTCGTAGGGGACGGGGCGTGTGTGAGCGCTTCATTATGCATAGCAAGCTCATGACGCATCACAGAAGTCTGTCCGACGGCTTGAAGGTTAGCTGTGTTCGCGTTTGCCGAGCTGGGACGCAACCCGGCTTGTTGTTGGGGTCCCTGTTGGACTCCTGCCTGTTGAGGCCCTGCTTGTGAGAGTCTGGCTTGTTGCAGTCTGATTTGTTCGAACCTGTCGGCTTGTTGGAGTAATACTCGTTGTACCATCGCAGAGGGTCTGAGGTACGACAATGTCAGACACAGAGGCGTACATGCAAAAGGAAGGCTTAACCTACCCCTGAGGACCTCCCTGGTTTACCACTGCCCGCTCTCGTAAGACTAAACTCCCCATCGTCTCGATGGCTACGTTCCACCTGACAGTCTGTATATCCATCAGAGCTCGTTCCCCTTCGAATCTTGCATATGCCGTCCTCAGCCCTGCTACCGTCTGACTCCTGTTCGCCTCGTTTTGAGCCCACGTCGCGTCTATGCCCGCTATTACTTTTGCGTCCCTTGCCCCGGCGCGCGTTGCAGCCAGTCGGACGGCTAGAAGCCTCGAAGCCTCCGCCTCCTTGTATAATTTGATCTTGTATGCCGCTTCGATGGAAGCATATTGTGCCCGAACGCTTTGGGCCGACAACCTTGCCTCCTGCTCCGCGAGCCTACTACTCAGAATCATCGCCTCTCTCGCAAGTCTCGCCTGCGACTCTGCATGCGTCACCACAGTATTCATCATCTGCAGGCCTATTTGCGCGTGTTGAAGCGCTGTGTTATCAGCTTCTTGCCGGGTCGATCCCGCGTTGGGTGACAAGTCTGCCATCAGGCTGGCCTTCACCGGATGTTTGCCACGAGGATGAGAGATAGCGAGTTTAACGATCACAGTTTTGTGTGGGTGTGGTGACTCTAGGTCGAGTTATTTTCGACGTTCGAACTTTTGTTGACAAGTCGTTATCATGAAACGCGTGCTCGAGTCGCGTCGCGCTTCTCTATCGCCGCCACGGTGCACGTGGCGTCAGAAGCGCGCAGATGATTCCGAGATGCCGAGCGTGTCGTCGTGACCACCATCTCAAGCCTGAACCAATGTACTTTGTAAAAGAGGCACGCCTACGAACTCGGTACGTCACAAATCGTGCCACAGGTGCGCGCTGACATACGTTCAGTTATCAATATGTGCAGCACACGGATGAACACGATCTTAGGTGGTCAACCTCATATTGCCCATGTGTCAACTGTTCTCCCCACAAATATGTTTGCTTCGCATGCAGACGAGTCTTCAAATCTACCACGCTCCCAGAAAACACGTTTTTAGGCGAGTTAGTTCAGCCGAATGCGTCGAGGTGCAGCGCGCCCCACCCTCGCAAGGCGTTCTACGGTAGAGAGAAGTATTCTTTCTACTGTTCCAACAACGCACGCTGGAAAGAGTGGGGCGCACAGAACAAGAAGGCCGAACGGTACTTCGACAGCCTTAGCTTTTCCGGACCGAGCGCGTTCAGCGACAAGGAGATCGCGGAGCTCAAGCAGTTCAGCCACACCGGATGCTGGCGGCGGCTGCATCCTCTGCGCTGTCCGGGGTGCGGCGAAACGGGACAAAGAGTCGGAAGCTCTTTCCAAGCACCTCCTCAGCGAAAGATAAGGGCATGGGACGATTTGAAGGCTAGATCAGACATACCTGAGAGCGATAGCTTGAAGCGTTGCACGGCCATGTCGCTCGATAAAGTAAACCACGCGCATGTGGTTCGGCGTGCTGGGAGGTTGTCCGAAGAGTACACATTGCAGAAGACTAGGAGGATCGAGGCGCTAAGCAGAGCCGCAGAACTCGGCGTACACACACGCGAGGAAGAGAGGCGACTGGCGATTATCAGGAAACTGGCCGATTCCTGGTAAAGCTCAACATCCTCGCCGCCCATGCCCAAGCATGCTTAGCCGATGGGCATACCGTTGTTCGAGAACAACGAAAAGCAGGTAAGCAGGACAGCTATCACGACTATTTCGGTCAACCGATAGACTGAGAAGAGTTGTGAACTGTTTGTAGCAGCGGCGGTACCGTCGAAGTTGACTCGTACTATCGGACCCGACACTGGCTACAATCATTTATAGAGTAAGACACGGCCCATCCTAGTTCTAGACAGACCAGAACTCCTCCCCAGTTTGCCCTACCATGTTGCATACCGATGAGAGGATCTTCCTTGATTTCGACCAACATCCCGGGCCTGCGAGGCGGTGCGTCACACATGTTATCGACGGAACCTCGCTGACTAGTGACAACATAGATGCGAGAGGCCACGATCCCGTCTACCAGGGTACTGCAGCGGACAACTGCACTGCCCTTGTA
This sequence comes from Ceriporiopsis andreanae CBS 279.92, assembly GCA_001969225.1. Lineage (NCBI taxonomy): Eukaryota > Fungi > Basidiomycota > Agaricomycetes > Polyporales > Meruliaceae > Ceriporiopsis > Ceriporiopsis andreanae. The sequence goes on from ALYI01003534.1 coordinate 7,116, forward strand.
ACGACCGCGCCCGCTTCAAGGATGTCTGCTTTGGGTGCAGGCGCGTCTTCAAGCAGCTAGAACGCCCAGGAAACTACCACTGCAACGATCTGGTCGATCCTGGGCCTGGGACTTGTGACATAGATCACGATGCAGCACGGACATACTTTGGGCGTGGAGGGCACCGTCATCTTCACCTCAGCGAAGAACGCGCCCAGGAATATAAGGAGGCGTGCAAGCTGTCTCAGCGATACTATAACAGCTTGTTCGTCGAATCATCTCGCGCCGACGCGTTCACCGACGAGGAGATTGCGTACTTGAGACAGTACATCGACATGACCTGGCGACGTCTGCATCCCCTGCATTGCCCGGGATGTGGAGAGGTTGGACAACACGTCGCGGGAGCGTTCAGAGCGCCGCCGCAGAGGAAGACGAAGGCCTGGAAACATCTGGAGGCGTTGGTGGCTAAGGGCGAGGTAGTGGACACTTGTGAAAGCGGGATGGCGGAGGCTCTACTCGAGCTAGGTGTTCGCCGCGGACGTGAGCGGAGGTCTATACATTTCCAGAGCGCGGAGACAAAGAAGCGGATCGAGGTTCTTCGGCGAGCAGTTGAACTTGGCGTTCGCACCAGCGAAGAGGAGAGACGGCTCGCCGTCATCAGAGCAAGACGAGCGAGTTGGGATCCGGAGGACGTAGCAGAACCATGGACAGTTGTTGTATAATTCAAGATGCTTGTGTTGTCCCTTCAAAGTCTTTTGGATGGGCAGCAAGCTCAAACAAGCTCAAACCAATTGTACGCGTCGCGTCATGGCGCGGCGCGTAGGTTGGAACTGTTTACATGAGTTTAAGTTAACGTTCGCGACTGCCAGCGCTTAGTCAAAACGCGTCTTTTTCGTCAAGACCACCACCAGCTTCGCATCGGGCAGTTGCCTACGCTCAAAGTCCAGAAACGTGTGGTAAGTTAATTTTTTTTCATGCCGTGTAGTCTAACACCATCCAGCTTTTGTACATGTTTAGTCCGTTGCCCATTCAAAACGCGAGTAAGCGGCGAAGGGAAGAGGAGGGTGAGGAGGACTCTGTCACCCGACACGCAACTCTGTGGTTGGATGACGGAAGCGTGGTGTTGATTGCGGAGAACGTTGCGTTTAAGGTACACCGCAGTGTACTCTCAAGACAATGTCTAGTCTTCAAGGACATGTTCGACGTCCCTCAGCCAGCGGAAGGTGAAACCTTCGACGGGACCCCGTTCGTTCGCGTACATGACGCACCATCCGACCTTCAAACATTTTTAGAAGTGTTATACGACGGCTTTCAGTACGTGCATCGCACCCTTGTTTTACTGCTACCTTCACAACGCACGCGTAGATTTCGCCGGTCCAACACTTGGACTTTTCTCCAAGCAATCCTCCTACTCAGCCACAAATATAACGCTACAGCCATTCGCCGAGAAGCTGTCTACCAGCTCGAACTTCTTTTTCCTTCCAATTTCGAAGCATGGGACACCAGGCTAGACATCCCCGCCGACGGCGCCATACACACCGTGTACAAACCTCAGGAAGACTGTATAAGCGCAGCCAACGTTGCCCGGACGCTGGACCTGAAATTTATACACTTCCTCGCTCTGAATGACTGCTTCCAGCTTCCGGGCAGTCGTTTGATCCAGGGAATCACCCGTCCGGACGGCAAACTCGACCAGCTGTGCGAGGAAGATCTCGCTAGCTGCTTTGATGAAGCAAAATTCTGTACGGAACGGCGCGGGAAGTCCCTCCGAAGGTCATCGCTCGTGCACACGCCGTCCCAGCATTGTCTATCAAAAGAGATCTGCCTGGCAGTGTCTCGAAGCTCGTTCGTGTACCACAAGTCCTGCGGGAGAGAATGCAGCTTCGCGAATCTTGGTATGTCGGCTGCACTTGACAAAGTATGTTGTCTGGAGACGCACTTACAAGCCCTGGGGATGTGCAAATACTGTGCAGCCGTGTCCCGTCAGGAGTACGATAGATTACGCGGTGAACTATTCCGCATCTTTCGCGAAAGGTTTTCTGCACAATCTTAGCGCAAGCTTTATGTTAATGTACATCTAGGCTCGCAATTTATTCATCGTGATAGGCAGTCGAGAGTGTCATTAGCCCGCCTGAATGCGTTTCTAGGCAGTCTGATTGAGCTGCAGCATTTTCTCGAGATCCCACAAACGTTCTGCACGAAAGGTATCCAGGAATTCTCGCGCACTGGCGATGCAGTCCTCGCACGCCCCTCCCCTGCGCAAATGCCCCTCCATGCAGGCCTGGCGATCCAGAAGCTGGCTACTCATCATCGAGTGCTCCAGTGCACAATCTGTCGGCCTGGGCGTGATCTCGCGCATTAGCGTGGACAAGTAGTGAAGAGCCTTTTGGCATGTTCCGTCTGTCGTGCATGGCTTTTGAGCCGCCTTCCCATTGAAGAGTCGCGTAAATGTCCGGCAACGCCACGTAGTAAAGAGCCTGTCTGCCTCAATACAGCGAATGAGATCCTCCCGGGAGAGTTGGTCACGTCTTCCATCCGGACGCTCGATGCCGGCGACGAGTTCCTGGGCGGGCAGGACGAGGCAGTCGTACAGGGCAGCGGCGTGTACGAAAGGTATGTCCAGGATACGACCTATGTTCGCTGCGCTGATACAGTCTTTCTTTGGATCGTACAGAATTTGCGAGGTCCCGGAGCTGCCCGTTGTGTATTCGAATCTCTTGTCCCAGGCAGCCAACGTCTTCGGGAAGATAAGTTGCAGCCGGTCGAGGGCTTTCTTCAGGATCTTCTCTGCGTCGTACTTGTTACCTAGCAGCAACGCAGCGTGTAGTACTTCCCAGGTGTCCATGGTACACCTTCTGTGCATGTCCAGTGGTCAGTGTGGCGTAAACAGACAGACCGAGTTCTATGCACGCACTCAGGACCACAGTGGCACATTTCGAGGAAAGCAGCGACGTCGGCGGATTTGTCGTGAAGAGGAACGATGCGACAGCCTTCCCATGTCTCCGAATCAGATAAATCAGGCTGAGGCAGTTCGAACATATCCCGAAAGAAAGACGAGTGTCGCGTCAGGGTACCTCGATAGATCCTGAAGGCGACGTTTTCTGCTAGCAGAACGACATTACCATCCTCGAACCACCACTCGGAATGCTGTTCGATGGGCTTCGAAGGCGCGGCCTCGTTGATGACGTTGCAAGTATCGCTCTGCATTTCTGGAATTGTCTGGAATTTCAAGCGAACGTGCTCAGCGACAAGGAGCGTTGACGGAAAGCACGACTCACGATGTGTATTTCTGAGGAAGGTGACTAAAATGTGAGGTCAGGTTGAGCGTAAGAGAGTTACAAGAGAAATACTTGCGATGCAAGGCTTTTATATAGCTTGGTGAGTTGCATGGCCGCCACAGCCGGTTTGGCCAAATGTCCTACTCCGTCAGTTCGCCTTGGCTTTCTTCATCACAAGTTGCGCACGCGTCGTTGTCGGACCTCATGCCAAGATAAAATGAGACTTCATATCACAATGATGTACAGACGGCCTTGTCCATCGATCCGTCCTCTGAATACGTCATCGATCTGGAAGATGTGCTACTTGATGTTATGAGTTTACATTCTTGCGGCGATTCAGTAGCTGGTTACGGGGGTGCTATTCTGGCGAGGTAGGCACTCCAGCCAGCCTCACGATACCTTTCTGCCTGTGCCTTCACGGCCTGCACGTCGACTCCCGGTCCTTTCCCGTAGATACCTCGCCCGACGATGATGATGTCGCAACCCGACTCGGTGATCACCTCTCGTGGCGTTCGATATTGCTGGCCCATGGCGTCGCCGCGAGAGTCAAGGCCCACTCCGGGGCTGAGGATGAGAAAGTCCTCGTTGTCCGCAATATTGTTGTCCCCTGCGCCTACGCCCTCCATGCGGCGTTGAGCGATGAAGCCAATGACAAAGTCGGGGTGTGCCCTGGCCATGCGCACGGCCTCTTCGGTATAGGTGCCCGTAGCCAGGCTACCCTTCGTACTCATCTCGGCGAGAAGTAGCAGACCTCTTCCCAACTTCTCTCCAACGGAAGCAAGCCCGGTGATGATCGACGGGCCCGGGACAGGGTGCGCGTTGGTTATGTGTGCCCAATTCGCGATCTTGTGTACGCCGCTGGAGTACTGCAGGGCAACAGTGTTGCCTGTAATTTATACTATCTCCTTCATTGGTTTTCCTGAGCAGAGTTGATACCACGAACCGATATCCGCGAACTTTCGATCCTCAAAGATCAAGAAGTCGTGTCGCGCGCTGAGCTCCTCGAGTCGCTCGATGAGCGAGACATCGAAGTCTTCTATGATATCTACGTGTGTCTATCATTTGTTGATCACTCTCGGCTCGTTTCGAAGAGAATGTGGCATACCTTGACGAGGCAAACATATGGACCAACAGTGTCAATAATGTTCAGAAAGTCATCTTTCTTCGTCACGTCTACGCTGACGCAGAGATTAGTCCGTTTGCGTTCGACAGTCTCCAGCAACTGCCTCGCGGCGACATTCTTGAACTTCTCTCGCCGTTGCGCGTAAGTCTGCACGCGAGTGTTGGACATGGTGGTGGAAGTCAGAACAGAGATCAGGAACGTCGTCGCCGATCAGATAATATTTCCTGGATCACTGATCGCTTCGATCTGCGGTGAACTCTTCTCCCTCCTCCCAAAATGTCGACCACTCGACCCCGCGAAGAGGACCATACAGATCACGCCCCTTCGCCAAAGCGGACAAGACTCGAGGACGCCGTAGTCTCTAATGAGGCTACAGCAGCGGCAGAGCCGGCTGCAGAGGTCACAGCGACCTCCGCTGAAGAGAAGCGACCTGAAAGTTTGCTACCTCCTAGCCATGCATTCTTGAACGCGCCACCGCCCGTGTACACCCCCGACGGCACTATGCAGAGCATCATGGAAACGGACGTCGGCATCTCGGAGTACATTGGCCATGACGTGCCTAAGATTGCGGGTATCATCAAGCAGAGGCATGTTTCTTACACTCGTCCCAGCTGTGTATTGACGAAGACCCCAGATTCACAGACTTCCTTGTCTATGAGGTTGATCTTGACAGCAATGTCATCCATGTTAAATCACTAGACAAGCCGGAATCATCGCCCAAAAAGAAAACCGCGCCAGAGGAGACCCAGGAACCGACCGCGTCAGGCTCTGCAGAGGCCTCAAGTGCTCCCATGGAAATTGATACAGAAACCAACAAGAGCGTTACGGAACCCGTGACACCCGCTGTTGCGCCTGAGAAGCCCGCCGACGCGGTGGAGAAGGTCATTGAGGATACCGAGCCGTGGCCTGAACGCTTCACTACTTCTCTTCAGCCTTACCTATCCGAAGAAGTGATCACACGCGTAAAAGAGCTGTATCTAGAAGGTCCTGAACCCCCTTTCAAGAGCGACAGCGGTTGGGGCGGCAGACAAGCAAAACCTACGGAGGACAGCGGCGCTGAAGGCAGCTCGGCGGCCCCCGAGTCAGCAGAGCCGGAGCCCGAAACGCATGGGAGAGGAAAGCGTGGCAGAGATCGTGGACGAGGTGGACGAGGTGGTAGAGGCGGTCGCGGGAGGGGCGGGCGCGGTGGCGGGCGTGAGGACAACCGCAAAGTGCTTTCCGACGTCTGTAATCTATTCGACTGTGTACTATCTATACTAAATCTGAAATTATTCATATGTAGCCAATCGCGTCAAAAGAGACACGTACCGGTCTGCACAAAGTATTCCGTGAGCTGTTCGGTGGAAAGTTTGAGACAGAGACCGATACTACGGTCGATCCGACTGATGATGGATCGAGAATCGCGATCAAGTGGTCCAAGAGCGGAGGTGGCGGGCGAGGGGGACGTGGTGGACGCGCCGATAGAGGTGACACAAATCTCTTCGTGATATGTGCAACGCTCATCATCATTAGGCGGCCGCGGAGATCGTGCAGAACGCGGTACATACCCTCCGTACATCCACTTCACCTTGCAGAAGACCAACCGCGACACGCAAGATGCGCTGGCACACCTCTCGCGCTCTATACATTGCACTGTCAAAGATCTGTCGGTCGCCGGTACGAAAGACAAGCGCGGCGTTACAGTACAGCGTGTGTCGCTCCGAAGAGGCAACAAAACAGTGGAAGACGTGTGGCGCCTTGCAAATGGACTTAACGGCAGGCGTACTGCAGAGCAAGTGCTCACCATGCGCGGAGATCGGGGTATTCGCATTGCAGACTTCAACTATCGCAAAGCCAGTTTGGAGTTGGGCATGCTTAAAGGCAATGCTTTTGTTATCACGCTCCGGTGAGCTCATTTCCCATCTATTCCACGATCACTCACGTTGCGAACATTCATAGCAACGTACAGGTGGACTCGTTAGAGACATTAGATCGCGCTATGAATATTCTCAAGACGAAGGGCTTTATCAACTACTATGGTAATCCGTTGGGCCACCTGGCATGGTAATATGTGCTCACCACATCCCAGGCATGCAACGCTTCGGAACCGCTTCCATTCCCACCCATACAATCGGACTCGCGCTCCTCAAGTCGGAGTGGCAGAAAGCTGTATCGCTCATCTTGCGACCAAGACCTGGAGAACACCCAGAAGTCCTCGCTGCGAGAAACGCATGGCTCATCGACCACGATCTCGATAAAGCACTCGACATGATGCCACGGCGTGTCGTTGCTGAGCGGTGCATCCTCGAGAGCTTCCAGAAACAAAACGGCGAGACGAGGAACGCGATGGGTGCACTGTCTACCGTACGTCCTATGGTTCCACGCTTGTATATTGGCTCAATTCTGCGGTATAGATCCCGCGCAATCTGCGCCTCATGTACGTGCACGCGTACCAGTCATACGTATGGAACGCCATCGTGTCTGAGCGCATTCGCTTATACGGTGCTGATAAACCTGTCGCCGGAGATCTCGTCTTCGACACTGATAACACGAGCGGTGCTTCTCTTGACGAGGACACCGAGATGGCGATTGAGGGCGTCGATGATGACTTGGGGGCCGCAGAACAGAAGCCCGCGGCAGAGGATGGTAAATTGTCAAATACCTATTGCATCACCGTCCTGATATGACGATTTAATATTCCAGAAGACACGCACAACGGAAAGCCAAATAAGCGATCCCGGAAGCCATGGGAGGCGCCAAAGGTCAAGGAATTGACTGAAGCTGATCTCGACAAGTACTCGATCTTCGATGTAATTATGCCTTTGCCTGGGAGGGACGTATCATTCCCGGGGAGCAAACTCGGCGAGCGCTATCGTGAGTTCCTCGTCGCGGACGGACTGGACCCCGACAATTTCTCCCGCAAGCAAAAGTCAGCACTCTCTACATTTGGTACTGCCACTGCTGACGAAGTTACTTCAGGGAATACAGCCTAGGAGGTTCCTACCGCAAGATTTTGCACCTCCCTAAGGAGCTCTCCTGGTCTGTCCTCAAGTACACCGATCCCGATGTCGCTCTTGCGCAGGCCGACGAGGACAAGCTCCTCGGCTTCGACCCCCCAGTCATCGACGAGAACGGGAAGTTCATGGCGCTCCAAGTGCGTCTGCAGCTGGGTACAGCGGCGTATGCCACGATGGCGCTGCGCGAAGTCACCAAAACAGAGACAAGCTCCCACTTCCAGTCGGGGTTGACGCAAGCCTCTGAGGACCAGAAGTATAAAAGCTCAGGAGATGCCGCGGCGGCGGAGTCGAAATGACAAGAGACAAATGTGTAGATCTAAAATGCATCTTCGTTAGCGTGTATAAGTACATTGATATCGGCGACTCTGGCTACAAGCTACAAAGGTGCGGTCTATGAAGTTCTATTTTGGTGAAAGAGATCGTAGCTGTCGTCGGTGTCGCTGAGCTCGAGCTCGTTACATAGTGAACGACTCGACGTTGAGCTGTACCGTAGGCGTACCCCTCAGCACTGCCATGGGCGACGCAAACGAAGACGAGAGGATCTGACGAACGTCAGATACCAATGGCTCCGGACCAGAAACTGTGACAGAGGAGTTAGATTCCGTGATGCTCATGTAAGGTCAGAGAAGCTTACTATCGACGGAGACCGTATCGTCAGAAGTAGTCACTACGTCTTCCAAGATTTTGCGAAGATTGGGACGTCCAGTCAAGGTCGAGATGGGTTTGATGTCCATCCATGCATCGTGGGCGTGCGCAGTCGTAGTCGGTGAGTACTTCTCGTCGTCTTCAATGGCGCTTTTTTCATTGGCGCCGCCCTTCTCTCCGGGTTCAGCGAGAGAGGCCGCGGAGCCGTTGGCCGGTGTTCCGTCCGTGACATAGATCATCATGGAGAGCTCGACGCCAGCTGGCGCGGAGCCGATGGCTTTCAACAGTTCGGGTGCAAGCCAGTTACTGTGTGCTATAGACGTTCCTCAGCAAATGGGGAGGCGTGATATAGACGAGTGCACTCACAGTGATAACGAACGGCCCAGACCCACACGATGCGCCGTGCGCAAGCTTGTCCCAGAGAGATATCGCTGAGGAGGTACAATTAGTAAATACATTTCAGGAGCTGAGCAGGACATACTTGAGCAATGCTCGCAGGCGAGGGAGAGTGTACGTCACTCCAGATCCGCCTGAAAGGGCTATTGTTAGTACGCTAAAGTCGTGTGATAGACCAACACACGTACCAGCAATGAAGATGCAAGTGCCAAACGGCGTGATGTCCGGCGGCGAACCGTACGGGCCGTCCAAGAACACCGGCGCCTGGCACACGCGATCCTTGTCCAAGACATGATCCCGAAGGCGACGTGTGAAGCCGTCCCGCACACGGACGATCCACGTCATCTCGCTCTCCTTACCATCGCCCTCGCGCTCCGCGATATTCGAAATCGTGAACGGATGGCTCTCGAGCGGGCCAAGCGTCGGGAACGCGAGGAACATGTGCTGGCCAGCGCGCCATCCGAAGGGCACCCAGCGGCGCACCGTGATACGCACTGTGTCCGCGTTGACGAGCTCAAGAGTCGCAGGCGAGCGGTTGGGTCCGTGCCCGCCCGTCAGGATCGCGTAGCGTGTCCAGCGACACACCCTATCGAAGCCCCAGATGACCCAGCACGGCCAGACGTAGTAGCCAAACCTGTCGTGCGAACGATGATCAGCAAGACGAAAGTGGATGTGGAGGGCGAGGGACTTACCCAGGATTCGCGCAGTGCAGGTATGTCGTGATCATGAACGCGCTGAGGGTGGGACTGTGACTTCCTGTGCGCGCGGTGCATGAGACGAAACTCACAAGACGAGGACGATATGCGAAATCAAGAAGAACTCGTAAAATCGCTTTCTGATCGGCGCGATGGAGATCACGGTCATCACTGTGTAAAGAACGCCGGACACAATACCCAAGCGCTTCCACGGCAACTCGACAATGGCAGGAGCACTGTGCAAGTGATCAGTAGAGTTCAACGTTATTATGAGAGAGTGAGCTTACTTGATAGTGACCCTAGAGAAGTCCGAGGGTAAATGAGGACGCCACACGGCCTAGACGGAAAGCCGTACGTACCTCGTCCACCAGTGGATCCATACGAGGAGTAGCATGACTCGAGATACAGCACGATGCATGAGGCTCAGCTTCGAAGAAGGTCAGCACATGATCGTGTCATCAAACCTTCAACTATCACCTTCTCATGGCTCACACCAGTCAAGACTGCAGGTGACGTGTTAGAGAAGGCCGCGGTCTAAATTTACGAACACACCTTCGATGGCGCTATTTTTCATGGACAAGGCGAAGATAAGCGGCATCTGCGACGCTGCTATGTGCCCCGACCTGTTGGCGTACAGCTTGATCGTCAAGTTTTGTGCTACGGCGCAGAGAGAGATCAGTACACAGCGATCAATGACAACGAGCCGACGTACTGTTCACAAACTCCCAGATCAAGGTAGCCATAAGATAGATAGCGGTGAGAAGGATCTCGATGAGATACATATTGACGGCGGGGATCCTCCAGCGAAACGCAAAAATACGAGTCGCAGTGAGCACCGCGCTGGGCAGCCTACGCAGCGATACCTTGCCATTGCGCGGTGGCGCAACAGCGCGCTCCGGCCGCTTCAGCGACCGACGCCGATTGAACGCCCACGCGATCGAGAGGATATTGAGGATCACGGCAACGCCGATCGTGGATGCCACAAAGTACCATATGTGCTTGGGGTGCTCCTACGATGACGGGGATGTCAGCCGACGTGCATGGACGCGTGAAGGAAGATCGTACAATCTCGCCATTGATTCGGATGGCTTTAGAGACTGCAGCAGCGGAAGCCTCTGCCGCTGACATGGACGCTTTTGCAAGCGCGGCGGGGGAGGTGACATTGGCGACAGAAGCAGGCATGTCTGTGCGAGGGGGGAGTGCGGGATCCGACCTGGGGAGGAAGAATTCGGGCAGGGTATTTGTACGACTGAAAAGCGCATGAGACGACGACTTCTCGCGCCTGCCGCGATTTCCACGGCAAAAAGTCGCGGCTGACGATGAATGTCCAATTCACGGGGACGGTGAGCCAAGAACTCGTCGGTCTGAGCCTGAAGGACATGGTGACCTCAAGCTCCCCTGTTTCTCGGGACTGATCTGTGGGCAGGAGACGCGATGATTGGTGAGTTGAATAGTGGCACGGCAATACTGTCTAACCCACCGCGTGCTGACTTTCGTCACCCGCCGGGTGGGGCACCGTTCAGACGACGAGGAGGACGGTACGCTGTGAACTTGTTGTCCATATCCGGCCAAGAAGGCTCAAATCGCACCCTTAATCTGATAAGATGGGGTCATGTCTATCTAATCTAGCGGCAGCCGGTGGCTTATCAGATAACGACCGTGAGGGCTGATCGGAAAATTTATGGGAGGACTTGATGCCGCCTGCGAACGCGGTTTGTTTCAAAGCAAGTGAGCCCAGAATGCCGCAACGCACCGCGATGAATGGCAAAGCGTGCGTAGGACCCGACTCTTGTCGGGTGACCAGTCCGAGGAGCTCATCGCCGCGCGCGAGGGTAGTGCGGCGAGCGCGGTGTGATGCGGCGAGCACGCTCACACCGCGCGTTGACGAGAGCATAACACAGGAGCGGGGAGCCTTCCATGGCTGCGGGAAGAGACCACACGGGTGTCAGAACTGCGCGCTGAAGATCGCTCGTGGACTCAACGTGAGAACAACCCGAAGTCTCGTCCGTCTCATCCCTTCGGGATCGGTAGCCCACGGAGGCATACCTGGTGCTCGGGATTGCTCTTCGCGGTCTAGAAGTACATTGTAGAGTTTAGACATGCGGTTGCGTGCTCGAAAGGCTCAGGTGATACACAAAGAAGGCGGCATTACATTCCGGTTCGTATGGACGATGACCGTTGCGGACGAGAGGCAGTTGTGCGGAGGCGCGCTTGGGTGAACGATTGAGGATCGCCTGATTATCTTATCTCTTGATCTTTGATCGCTCCTTCCACAAACTTGATCGGCGCCAGGCGTGCAATTTCATCTGAACCATCATCGCGACAACATGTCCTCGTCCTCCACAGACTCTGGGTCTGACTCGGATGTCAAATTACCGGTCGTAAACACGAAATCAAAGAAGGAAAAGATCCACCTAAAACACTCTGAGCCGGAATCAGACGCGGACGACTCCAGCAGCGCCGGGGACAGCGACTCGTCCGAGGAAGAAGATGCGGACGCCGAGGCAGCAGAGGACGACGTTCCAGTCAAGTCACACGCAGAAAAGCGGCGTGAAAAGAAGAAGGAACAGAAAGCCAAGCCACAGTCAGACGAAACAGGGCGGCGAGAGGTGAAGAATACTGCTGAGCTCGCGCCGGCCAAGCTACCAAAACGTCAGAATTCCGTATGGGTCGGTAATCTGGCGTTCAAGACCACGGCGGAGGCCCTCCGCAGGTTCTTCGAGGGCGTGGGTGAGATCACGCGTATACACATGCCGATGAAGCTCGCGAGCGCAGGGCCTGGCGGGCGGGGCACCGTGAAGGAAAACCGTGGGTTAGTCGAACCCTGTGTATCACAGGTGCAGGCTAGAAATAATATCATCTCTCTCGTTCATCAGATTTGCGTATGTGGACTTTGCATCTCCTGATGTGAAAACCATTGCCATCGGTTTGTCTGAGAACCCGCTAGATGGCAGACGTCTTCTGATCAAAGACGGTACGTCCTACCCTACTGCATGTTCACCTGCGTACTGACACATCGCATAGGTGACGACTACGCCGGCCGTCCATCGACCTCGACTCAACCAGGGGGTGATGCAGACGCCGCTGCGCCTAAGCCGTCAGGTCTCTCCAAGACCGCCCAAAAGATTCTGCGTCAGCAGAAGCAGCCCGCAGGGCCAACTCTATTCCTAGGCAACCTTGGGTTCGAGACGACAGAGCAGTCCATCCTCGATTTGTTCAACGGCCACCGCAAGGCCGCAGGCCCAAAAGGCCCGGACGTCAAAAGCGAGGACGTGAACGACGACGAAAAGCCCGCCGCGAAGGATAGGTGGATACGAAAGGTCCGTATGGGCACGTTCGAGGACAGTGGCAAGTGCAAGGGGTACGTGCGCCACCTGGGTCCTGTACGAACTGTGTTGACATGGACTGCGTCGTCATAGTTGGGCATTTGTCGACTTCGTGACAACCGAACACGCCACGACCGCCCTGACGAACCCAAAAAACTTCTTCCTCAATGGACGAAAGCTCGTGGTCGAGTACGCTTCACCGGAGGCCGTTCGGCGCGGTGGCGGCGGTCCGCGGGGCGAGAAAGGCGGCGAGAGGCCTGCCAGGGACCGGGATACCCACACAGAGGGCGGGGCGGAGGGGCAGCAGCGACGTGCGCGGGTACGCCCCGCGCGGAAACGCGAGCCCGCCGAGGGAGAGCGTGAGGACGAGCCAGAGAAGCCCGTGAAGAGACGGAAAGTGGAGGAGGCGCAGACCGAAGACGCACCTGTCCCAGCAGCTCGCGAACGCCGCACGAAGAGCTTTAGCGATCGCGATAGCAAGTCCAGCAAGACCCGCGCAAAGCCAGGCGCGGCGCTAGCGATGGCAAAGCGGGAGACTACGTCCATCGTGCCTAGTCAGGGCAAGAAAATCGTCTTTTAGGCCTGTATCGTCGTCTGTGCTCGCGCGCGCCGATGCTATGGCTGTCAATGGATGCATATGTAGTGTTTTTATATTTCAAATCATCTTTTGGGGGCGTTGTACATGATATCAAACGCATTACGGCGAATGTGGGATACGCGGGTAACGGGCTGCAGTACAGCGAGGGTGGGGCTGATAGGTATGCACGCGCCGAAATGGCGCATGGTGATGAATGAAAGGCACCGTCTACATCGTGTGGTGGGATATAAGCGAATAATAAGCGAGGAGCAAACGCCACCATCCGCTCGTTCGTCTGCGTAGATCTTCCGAAATTATCCAGGGCCCAGGACAAAGCGCGATGACCGTCCTCCGCTCCGCGGCTGCAATCTGAGACGCGATCACGGCTCCTCCGCCACCATCCCGATCTCGTACTCGCCGCACACGTCCCACCGCGAGCCCTCCGCCGCGGCGCTCACGTACTTGACGAACCGCATCACGCGCTCGTCGCGGAGCACGAGCAGCAGCCGGTTGAACCCCGGCTGCACCGTGAGCAGCGTCCCGTCGTCCTCGTCGTCCGACCCGTCCGACACCTCTACCTCCGCCGCCGACTTGGCGGACGGCGACCGACTGGAACGCGCACCGTTAGGGGGCTGCGCGGCCGGCGACGGGTCCTTCGACTTCTTGCGCGAGCCTGAGCGGTACACCGCCGGGTCGTCCTCCTCCTCGTGCGGCGCCATGTAGCACTGGCGACACGTGGCGTCAGATCAGATCAACACGGAGGAAGCACGCGGACACGCACCTCCCAGCCGCCCCACTCGCCACTGACCCAACCCATGATGTCGAGCAGTTCGCCCCGCTTCGCCAGGGCTTCCTTCTCCTCGTCGGTGAGCCGCACATCGACCTCGGGCGTCAAACCAAGCACGACGTCCAAGCGCGCTTCATTCTCCTCAGATGTGGCCAGCGTGTAGTCGAGCCCGGGCCTAAACCGCCGCGCCTCAGCCGTCCACCGCAGCGGGAGCAAGCTCGACACCTTCGCGAGCCACGCCCGGAAGGCCGGACTAGGAAAGAGCTCGTCCTGGAGGCTGCGCACAATATTGTCTGGAGACGGGTCTGCCGACCGCGGCACGACCGCGGCGACGCGCCCGCCCTCCGCACGCGGCGCAAGCGTACAGTACCGCCACTTGTGCGGCGGGCCCTTGAGCTGCCACGGCACGTCCGGGGTGGCGGGGTCCGCGTTCGTGCCTGCGGCGTGCGGCGGTATCCGGCGCGCGCGATCCGGGCCCAGGCCGTCGCGCGCGTCGTACCCGGAGAGCCCTGCGCTGAGCTTCTCCGCGATGGGCGCGAGGAGGAAGGAGTGCAGCTCGAGCGAGGACTCCTCGACGAAGCGCGCGCCGAGCGCCGCCATCGTGCGCGGCTGCAGGTAGACAGGGTTCAGGAACTCTGAGAGGAACGACACGTGCTCCTGCGAGAGCGGGTCGGTCGGGAGCGGCGGGTTCTCTGCGTCCGCGTACGATTTGAACTCGGTGGCGGTGGCTGCCTGGGAGGACGAGAACGACGGTTAACAATAGACTGACGGCCCGCTGGACACGCGTATTCTTACCAGCTGGTCGCGTGAACTCTTGGCATCAGCGTTGAACGTGTGCGCGTCGTAGCCGTCCTCGCCAGGTTGAGCCGCATGGAACCAGCCACTGATGCTCAGTCGTTGCCTACCGTCTTCGCCCTCGCCGACGACGACCTCCTCGACAGAATGGAAGCTCTTACCCGGTTGGACCTCGAAAAAAATAAACTGGTTCCAGCTCGGGGGAATGCATTTGCTAGGAATACACTCGGGCTCCGGGACACCGTCAGGACCGGGTTTGACAGGGTACAGCTCAAGAGCGCCGCCCCAGTCCGACTGCCACCCCTGGTAATGCGGAAGGGGCATGTATAGGATGTACGATACCCGACGGGTGCCGATGACGTCGTCGTGGTTGAGCAGATGGCATCCTTTCTTGTAGGTGTTGACGGACATGTCTTGCTTCGAACCCGAAAGGGCGCCGCAGCCTGTGACCCCCTGCACGAACGTGCGGAACTTTTCAGAATATAACGCGTCCCGAAGGGTGAGGAGATTCGGGAGGAGGGCGATCTGGGCCTCCGTGAGGAAGGACAGCGACGCCAAGTCACCCGTTTGATTAACCTGGAGGACAGACGTGTCAGTGTTCGGATAGCGAGAGAGTCCGGAAACGAGGTGAGAACGCCAGGGAGACGTTGTGCGCATGTCTTTGTCAGACGTGAGAAGCGGGGAGGCGGAACCTACCTTGTAGATGTCGGTTTCCTTCTCGGTGAAGCTCAGTTCCGCGAGGCACTCGTCCTTGACAGCCCTCAAGAGGGCGCCCTGGACGAGATGTTCGACTCTGCAGTATTTGTACGGCTCGCTAGCATTATATTCGAGGCTGAGCTTGTGGATATTGGCGGGAGAAAGCAGATCTGGTGCGAAATGCGGTGATGGGTCGGCGAGAACAGCAGGGTTGGAGGCTGAGGAGATGTGGCTCCTCTTCATACGCTTCATAAGAGCCGGCTCCTCGCCATCCGACATCTCAGGACGGTCATGCGTGCGCATCTTTTTAGGTCAGCACAGAGAGCAGGGAGTCGTGTGCAGGGGCGAGGGAAATCTGAGGCAGGTGAGACGGGAACGCGCGCCTACGACCTCCGCACAGCAAGAGGGAGCGAAGGTGAGGCTACCAGAGATGCTTTTGTAGGAAAGACACGGGTGTAAGGGATGGAACGGTTAGGAGGACGGGTGTCTGTGTGTAACGCTATATCGGCGTCGCGCTTGGGGCTGCGGGGAAAGTGTTTTTGTTCGTTCTCGGCCGGACTAGTGCTTGGTTGGTGTGATGGGAGCTGGACCTAGAACGCTTGTGTGCGTAATGACCAGCCAAGCGGCGATGGGGAACGAGTGAGGGCGGGAGGAAGGGTTGGAGGACCTGGGGAGGGAGGAAGGTGTCAGGACGGGCATTCTGGCAAGCGGTTCATAAGAGCGTAACGAGCAGAGTAACACCTTGGAGGGACTAGTTCGCTCTTTCTTGTCGGAGCAGGAGTTAGTTAGATCCTACCAATGAGGAACTGTTATGAGCTCGACGGTCCAGCCTCTGAGTTGATCGCGCACTCACACCAGATGCCTAGGCCCGGACACATATCCTAGCAACAACAGGCGCACACAAACTTGCCTTTTCTATTGGCTGCGCCGCTCAGGACCCCGCCCCGCGGACATTCAATCTTTTGCCTCCGCGGCGCATCTTCAGCCAATCACCGTCGTCCCGCGCCACCGTCGGTACCAGGTGTCCTCCTGACTCTGCATTGTCGTTTTCTCGTCCTGCGCGCGCTACCCTCCTTGACGCGTTCAGAATAGGCACAGCACGCAGACCAACACGTCTTTGCACCACAGGCGCCGTCGCACTCGCCACCGTGTTCCCATCTGCTCGGCAACGAATTTTCGCAACACCGTGTACTTTCGCTGGGGTTCTCATGGAAGCCTGGCGGGACAGTCGACCCTGCCGCGCGCACAGGAGCACCCAGCAGAGCGCAGACGACCTGCCCGAAACTAACACGGCGCTGCCTGCGACGCATGCGTGCATAGGGCTGACCCCAGCCGCTTCAAGGCTTCCGTCCATACCTTCTCCAGAATTTATTCCTCCACCTGAAACGAACGAATCCCCAGCACGCAGGTGGAGCAACGGCCGCATCACCGAGCCCAGGAATCCGTCAATGGCCCGCAGCAGCCTGCGTCACCGACACGGCGACGCGAATCGTCAACTGTCACCGCCTATCTGATGGGTCGGTCGCTTGCCGGCCAACATCCTCGGCATCGCAGCAATGCAACCGCGCCCCTGGCGCTTCCAGCGAATAACCCCTTGGCCACCGTGTGCGCGACACGACAAAGGCAACCCCTGCGCCTCGTCACCGACGGCGCCTCCCCGACGACTGCTCGCGTCCCGAAACGCAGCCCGCCACGCTTGCCCCGGACTTATCAGCGGAAACACCCGGCCAATTCGTCCGTTTGCCGATTGCTATTCGTCTCGCGTATTCGTCCTCGTCCGTGCCCCAGGCCCCGTCGACGCCAGCGCGCTATCGTGCGGTGCATCGCTGCCTGTGCGCCGCGCACTGGCACCGCGCACGTCCTATCAGGCATCCATCTCGCGCCCCGTGTCCCGCGGGCCAGACCGGCGCTCCTGTGGATGCTTCCGTGTCGTTCACTCCCCGGGAATGGGCGCGTCCAGAGCCCCGAGCGACCCCACGCGCGGAGGTAATTCATGTTCTCACTCCAAGCACACCGGTCGTCGGGACAGGGCATGCAAGTCGAGGAATAGAATCACGATGACAGTCGGGTACGTCGACTGTATCCTATAATTCTTTGTCCTCCCTGACTAATTGTGACCCTATCCAGCGCGACTGGCAGGCCTCACGCGAATAGCACTCGCGCGCGTGCACGGTGTGCCTCGTGTGCCGGTAAACACGTTGAAACGGTGCGGATAGCGGTAGGTTCAGCGACACTGACATCTCAGACACAGGGCGCACGGCCGAGAACAGCCGTCGAGCGAGATCAACCCGAAAAAGCATGCAGGAGGACCAGGACAATAACAATGTTGGGCAGACGTTCCTCGCGCTCCCGCGTACGTCCACGCACAAAGACGTGTAACGCCCAAGGTCCGACGCTGACCACCATCCGCTCATGGCTCAGGTACGTCTGCCACCCTGACATCTACCAGTCGCGCCTCCCGACGCACCTGATTCCCTGAATTGCATCGTAACCCGCAGATAAACACGCCGCGCGCCGCACGTCCTTATCAGCGTGTTTATGGAAGTTTATGCACGTCTTACACACCATTACGCCTGTGGACCATGACGCGCCGCGCACCAGCCCCGCCCAGAACGCGATAGGTGTGCGAATTGAATTACACGATGGCAGAATTCCAACACTGGAACGCGCATCACCCGAAATTGCGGAATTACGGAAATGCGCGTAGGAGATCATGATCATCACCTGGCCTAGAGGCTGACGGTGCCCCTGCAGAGATGTCCATACCCAGCAGCGCGGCGCGTGCTCGCGAGTATGATCAATGCTTCGCGGGCCAGTTCCGCCTATGGGTTGGCTGATTCACAGACTTCGCCAGGAGCCTGCGAGACTGCGAGACTGTGCCTGGGATCTGGATGGCTTCGCACAAGAACACTGTGCGCTCGGTCAGACGACGACACTCCAGGATCTGCGCTCAGACTAGGAGTGGGATGTGCGTGTGTAAAGTCTGATTTTGTATCGAAATAACTCAAACACACACTGACAAACATCTGTTCTAGCGTGTCCAGCCAGCAGCGGTTGCGGCCCGCCACCGTATTCCGCCACCTGGACGAGCTTACGCAGCTCACCTATGGCTTGCACACTCGCATCCGATATCGGGAGTTTGACTGACAAGGGATATGTAGCAGCGCATTTCAACCGGCCACTTTCTTTTGTGGGAGCCCGGTAGCGGCCACACTTGCCTTTTCGCTCCCACTCCAAAGTCCCAACGACTGCGAGCGAACAAGCTCAGGCCTATCACCGTGCGCCGCCCTCGCCAGCCAATAAACCGCGCACTCTCACCTTCGCGGCCTCGAACGGACCATGGTGAATGGCGTCGCCACCAAGGCACCGTCGCCCGGCGCTCGCACGATGCACGATGCACGAAAGCGGCAGGCTGAAAGCGCATTCGCGTTCCTTCTCCGAAGCGCGAAGCTCGAAGCGGCAAGTCGAAGCGAGCGGAGTCAAAGCATGGTGTGGCGCGATGTCGCCAGCGGGGCTGGGCGGCGCACGGCGGGCCTGGAGCCCCAATACCAATAGCGCACGCTCGCGGCGTGACCGCGCCTATCCGCGAGATCTCGCGCAGACCGCAGCCACCCAGTCACCAGTGCGCGCGGCACCCGGAGGCCGCAGGCTGCTGGGAACCGTTCGCTGTACACGTACGCGACGACGCGCCCTGCAGCGAACTCAAATAGACGGGCACTTGTGGTTCGAACTTCGGCGGCACAACTTGGAAGCGCACCATCATCAAGCCACTCAGCGTCGAGCGTTGAGCGCCGGGGCCTCGAGCTTTGTCTGCGCGACGATTGGCGGACGGCTGTGGAAGTTGGAACGGTCTGTGGTGGCGTGCGGCGGGCTGCCCACTGCCGCGCGACCGTCGTGCTCAGGGCCAGGGCAGGCACCATTGAGACCCAGGATACACGTTTGTATGTATCGAGTCCGAGTCGTACAGGCACTCCCAATAAATACGGGCTTGCGTACAGAATGGTGCCATCTCGCGCGCGGCGAATCCGCTCGTCCGGGGTCGAGACTCTGGTATGTATGTCTTCGGAGGCAACGACGACGGGTGCCTGCTCCAGCTGGGAGCGATGCGAGTTCAAGAGAGGCACGCGTGCACGCTGCCTGGCAACCGGCCGACTCGCACTTGCACCGTGAGACGTCGAGGCGCGCATATGTTGCACGTCGCGTGTTCTCTAACACTGCCGACGTATTTCCTTCACGTCCCCACCCCGAACGCTCTGAACGAGCACGCAAATCGCAACAACCGCCCCCGCACGCCGCACGAACCTGCATGCCATATATGGGCCGATTCTCGTCCGACGTCAAGCCAGATGCGCATACAGTGCCAAAACACTCGCCCACAAATCGCGCACGCCGCGCAATTTGCAAAACGGGGCCAGTTATCGCATCTCATATATCAGTGGGCATCTGCGTGGGTCAAGCAGGTGTGGCGAGGGCGAGGGCCCGGTATCTGCCTTTTACTGAGCTGGCCGTGTCTGACGATAAGAGGGACCTTCGCAGTCGCACTCGCGTGATCTCCATCCTCGATCCTCTGTAGCGATGTCGATAAGGTTAGGTGTCCTCCAAATGGCATAGGCAGCGGCGTCGCTATGTTCGAGCTCTGCTCACAGCTGTTACGAAACGCGTTCCAGTGTCAAGCATTTGGAGGTTCCATGATATCCGTCCCGACGTGTCCCCGTCCTCCTCAGATTGCTGCAGTTCGAACTATGTATTACCGTGCAAGTAAATAAATCTGCAACGTGCATCGATCAACATCGACATCATCTACAGGACAGTTCAAACGAACGTCTGCAAGTGGGCGGGCAGTGGATAAGTGTACAACACAGGACCAAGGGGGGAGCCACAACAATAACTTATGCGACGCAGGAACGGGAATCGTATGATGCATAAAGGGTGGGGAGGACGCCGACAAGCACCGGTCAACAAGGGCAGAGGCAATAGACAGGGGCAATGGGCAAGGGGTTCAAGAACGATGGCGATGACAATGAGGGGCTTGCACCCCGGACAGAGGACGGGAAGGACTGTATGTATAATGTGTGCGGCGAGTGAAGGCGCCGCAGGTGTCGAAGTGGGCAGGGACGGACGACTTCGAGGGCAGTTCGCGATGTGGTGCGGCGCGCCCTGCGTGAGCAAAGCGGCGCCGTACGAAGGTCGAACTACTCCGCCAAGGATACCGTCAGCAGATACCAGCGGTACCGCCCATGCGCCCACACGACACCGACGAGCAGGTGACGGCCCAACGGGGTGACAACAGTGCATGGTCAATGGACAGGACGAGCGGCAGTCAGGATACGAGGATATGATAGTGGCAGTGACAAGGGGGTAACGTGGGGGTAACAGTGAACGGTGAACGATGTAGATATTCGGCTCTAGGTCATCGTGCAATGCGAGGGTGCGACGTGCGACGTGCGAGTGTGAACACTGGGAGAGATACGCTGCGGAACAAATACAGGTGACATGCGGTAGACTGGGGACATCGATGATGGGGACGAGGACGGGGATCGTGAGTGCGTGATGCGTACAGTGCGCTCAGTTCTCGTCCTCCTTGGGATCCTCTAGCAGCGACTCTGTGTCGTCCCGATATGGCACCTGCGAGAACGGCAGGCTGTTACCCCGTCGGTGTTGCCGCCGCGGGCAATCCGAGTTGATGCTCGACGCGGACGAAGAGTGAGAGTGATGCCGGTGATGATGTCTGTGTGACCTGTCCTTCGCCGATGTCGGTATCCACGCCTCGGTGGCATGCATCCCCTTCGCGTCCTCCACCGAAAGTCGGCCGACGGGCACCGGCGCATATACGACGACGTCCGATGCACTAGGGTTAAACTGTTTGAACTGCGTCGATGTAGGCGACGTGGGCGTCGGCAGGAGGTAGATTCGCTGCATCGAGTCAACCTTTGATTGCCCAACACGGAGGCTTGACAGGAAGCGCGGGCCTTGCTGCTCGCGCCGAAGTTGATGGTAGTATTTTGACAGCGCAATGACGAAGTGCAACTGAGCCCGGCCAGGGAAAGTTAGTGGTCGTCCGACACCTGCGCTCGGCGTGAATTACTCACCCTGATGACGACAAACACTAGCATCATGCCGAGCACTGCGAAGACCGCGCGTTCGAACCAATACTCGCAGTTCTCCAGGTTCAAACCCGAATCGGCTAGATCCCGCATGAGTTCGGGCTGCGTGCCCAACTCTTCGCATATTGCTGCGCGCAGCGTCGCCGAGCTGAAGGACGCATAGCTCACTGTTGCGGCGGAGAGGAGGATGAAGACAAAGTCGGCGATGGAGTAGTCGCGGAAGAAGCGGACGTAGCTGAGGGTGCCCTAAAGCGCACACCACGGGTGAGAAACGGACGACGATGTGACCGGAAGGCGGGGACGTACCCGTGCGACCCCTACAAACCCGATGACGGAGGCGGTCGCCGCGGAGGCGAAGTACAACGCCAGGAGCCCCCAGACTAGCTTGACGGCATCAACCCTGAGCGCATCAGACTCGCTGTCCAGGTCCCACTTGAGCGACCGCCATGAAGCGAGGACCCATATGGCGAGGGTGGCGTTGAGGACGGCTCCTCCGAGAGAGGCGACGAGCGAAACGGTTCTGAGGGGCGAACGCATAGCGGGTCAGTTGGGCGTCACGTAGGAGACGGAGAGAGAGAGACGGAAGGGGGGACGGAAGGAGGGTGTGGTAGTCAAGAGCAAGATATAGAAACTGAGACTGGGCCCTGGATGAACGTGACGACAGAGTACGCGGCGAGGAGGCCAGGTAAGACGCCGTCGGCGCAGTTGCGTTTTGTCGGACTCTGGGTTGACTAAGTGGTGGTGAGGGAACACGCTTACCTGAGGAGACGCCTGTTCATGATGGTGTGTCGGCGCTGGCGATTGAGTTTGTTCTCGTCGAGTTTGAGATGCTCGTCGCTGCGGACGACGGCGGCGACGGGGTGGTGGGGGTGGGAGGGAAGAGGGAGGTCGTCGCGGTCCTCAGGAGTCTTACGATGGACGGCGGGGGTGGTTCACATTTGGTTCACATATATTCCTCTTTCTCGAGAAAGGAGGTCCGGGCGAGACGCCTCGATGCGGAAGCTCTCCGGCACGCTCGGCCTACGCAACTGACTCAAGATCGGCATCGGCCGCGATCTCTCCGCCCGACACGGCTGAACGTGCGCACGTCGTGGCTGATGCGGGTCCCACGCCGGCCGCCATTAATCGAATCTATTCCTAGGGTTTCTCACACCGAAATAGATCCAAATATTATTTCGACAATGCACACCGGGCGGACCGGAGCGGGAGGCTCTGTCGCAACGCGTCTGAACACCGCGGAAAGAAACGTCGCAGGCTCGGAATCAGCGGCTCAAATACTCGTCCAACACATTTATTGATGCGCATTTTATGACATGACGTACCTCAATTGACTACACAGGGCGATCCTTCTCGGCTAGCCGGCTATTTTCCACGTGCACCGTATTCTGACCGCGGCGCGTTGTGGCAACCGCAGCAGCCCGCTAAGAAGGATCGCAAAGGGCCTCCAGGTACGCAGGGAGGTCGAGGGAAGCAGCCACGAAAGGCCACCTGTCCCCAAAATTTCAGGCATTTCGCCGTGACTTTTTTTATCGTGCGAAGGGCCGTCGGACGATGATACAGATCGCACTTGCCGAAGACCCCTTTTGGCAAATTTCGACCTTTGACGCCGACAGCTTCTTGCCTTTCGTCCGTCGCGGCCACACATGACATTTCAGACACTAGACCCTTTGACGAGCCTGATGGACAAACTACATGCCTCGTACGCCTCCTGCCTGGACTGCTGACCAGCACTGGCATCAGGCGTGCCCTTCGCGCCGATGCCACAAATATCCCTGACGTCGCACTAAGACCACATGCGCACAGGCGCGCCGCTCTAAGCTGACACCCGGGCCTCGAACGTACGACAGCGTCGGTAGTGCGCCGCGGCGGCCTCCTCAATCCCCCGCCGCCTGTGTGACCGAACAATGGCTTGCCCGCAGAGGTAGCAAAAGTGTCTGTCATCAAAGAAAAAGATAGGCGCGCCGAGTCAGCGCGGTATACGCAGATGATAGCCGTGATTGGTCGGGACTGAGGTACTGACGTGTTGCAGCCGGGATTCGCGCACTGTGTGCATGGTTCAACGTTCAGTGATATCGGTCAGTTTCGGGCTTTTAGGCTGGGTGCGGGGAAGGGTGTGGTGATGACTGACGTACCACCATGTGCGTGCTGCCCTCTGCCTTCTCAGCAACCGTCCGACAATCTTATTAAAATAAACCGTGAATCCGGGGAATACTCAGCGCGCTGTGTTATAAATCATACTTGGGCAATGTTTCCGGCCCCTTCGTCCGTTAGGCTGTCTCTGCTCTGTAGCGCGGCGACACATGTGTCCCTGCCCGCCCCGCGGCACCTCCTGGTTGCAAACTTTGCACCAAGAACGATGACAGCGCGGAAGTGGGCAGGTCATGATATCGCTCTGTGCATATTCTTCCTTGTCGACGAGAAACGAATTTCTGCAGCTGCAGGTTCGGTCGGTCGGACGCCGCGACAGACATTTACCGCCAACCGACGCTACTCACAACTTGCAATACACCGACGTTGCCAATGCCGCTAGCTCCATCTGCACGAATAGCGCGTACTGCGCCTCGGATAGGCCGATCTGCTGTACAAATACGGTGTCCAACACTATGTGTTGATCGGCATTGTCAGCCCTTGACATCGCTGCCGCCGACACGAACCAAAGAGGCACTCACCCGCGGGCTCGCAGCTCGCCCTGTCCGCCTCGCACAGCGGGCATACCAATGGAAAGGGCGCGCTGTCGCCGAGCGCCGCGACGACGTGCCGCCGGATGCATTCCCTGCAGTAACGGTGCCCACACGCGCCGACCTCCGCGACATGCTCCCCGGAGAACGTCTCGAGGCACAAGCCGCACTTGAGCACGCTCCTCGCCACAACAATAGGGTCGCGATAGCCCGCGCTCGTCGCCGCGCTCGGCCCCACCGCCGTCGCTGGCGAGACACACGGGAACGGCACCTGCGAGACGCCCTGCGCGGCCGCGAGATGGAAGCGCTCCGCGGCGAGCCGCGCATCCTCCTCGTCGTACAGCCGCTGCTGATGCAGCGCGAACGCCAGATCAGAGACGGACGCCGACGAGCTGCCGGTGCTGCTGTTGCCGAGACGCGACGCCAGCGGTGGGGGCGATGGCGTGTCTGACCCCTGCGTTTGGGGCGGCGCGGGCGGCCTGCTCGCGCCCGAGCTGCTTGGCACGCGAACGTGCACCGGGTACGGCGCGGCGGGCGTCGGTGTGCCTGAGCGCGAATCGTCCGCCTGTGCTTGTTGGGAGGCCGCGTCGTAAGAGTACGAGCTCGTCGCGCTGTCCGGGCTGATGGGGCTCCAAAGATACGAGCCCGGCATGGCCTGACCGTTTCCGCGGCTGCTCGTCGCCTTCATCATCTTGACTTCCTGTATGCCATCGCGCCTGTCCCTCTGCAGGGGCGGGGAGAGCCTGGGCGCCTCATTGCCCGCTCTCATGGTACCAGTGTCAACGTGAGGCTGCACCGGTCTGTATTGCTTATCCCTCTGCACCTCCCCCTCCAGCCGCCTGCACTCGTTCACCAGCTCCGTATTGCGGGCACGCAGCTCAAGAGCTTCCGCATGGAAGTGCAGCGCCTGCAAGCTAGCCTCTTCGGCGGCCTCCATCCATTCCCTTGGTTCGCTCGGTAGGGGTTTACTGACGAAGACATGGCCGGAGAAGTTGCCAAGCAATTGCGCCTGCCACTGTACGTTGCCTGCGAGGATCTTCTCGTCGTAATGCATCAGGCGGGCGAGATATGCGGCGGCCGCATCCGCGGAGGAATAGCACACGAAGGCGGCTCCAGTTGGATGCAGATCGGGACGCGGGTGCGAGTCGAAGATGAGGAAGGTGTGCTTGCGAGGGGATGGGATACAGAAGCAGGAGATGATCTCTGGCGGACGAGTAATCACTGCACAGCAAGACCGGCCTTGCGTGGAACACGTTTCCTGCAGGACACTGTCAGGCGCGTGTCAGTTTCTTCAACAGAGCTTGAGAGAGGATGACCACGCACCCTAGAAGACGCGTGAAGTGCTCTAACCCTGTCTGCCCATAGTCTGACGTCAGCATTTGCAGGGACCGGTGGAAGATGGGTGTCTGGTAGATGTCTTCGACGTCGAGGTGCACGCTGCTGGACCACGACGCGCACAGCCCAAGGACTTCCTACGACCCGCAACGAACCCATGCTGACTGTCAATCATGCAAGACCTCGCAGCAAGTGACAATGCCACATACCTCGAAAGTCTCCGGCCGCAGGATGGCATGGAGCAGCTCATCGGCGCGTAGATCGGCGCGCTCGTTGCCCAAGACAATGCGTGCGCAATTGAGCGCGGCGAGTCCGCATGCCGATGCACCACCGCGATTGGCCTCGCTGTACTGGCTTCGACCATGGACAAGAACGTACTCCGTGCGCGCACCCGAGAGAAACTGTTCGAGAATACCAGTCACGGAATCAGAGGAGCTTGCCGCTTTCATGTATGCTGTCTGTGCTGGAGTTGGGCGTAATACGATGCTTTGGGTAAGGCTTCAGTCGACTCGCTGATTGCGTCGCCGTCGAGATCAAGGTATTGCTGCACTTTATGGCGCCAGTGGGCCTCGAGCAAACGTGGTTTGGCGACTTCCTCTGAACAACTACACGCACATGACACGTGGTTGTAAACGCAAAGGCGAGAAGCAGGCACACACCATTCAGTCTGCGCATTCACAGCTCTATCGCAGATATATCTGGACACGATGACGCGTTATCAGCCTACAAGGTTATAGCTGAACATGTGTTGGGAAAGTGTGCTCACCACGCTACGGACACGCAGAGGTGCACCGCGAATGCACTGCATTCAACACACACGCTCTCCAGCAGCCTATATTTTAGTGCCCTCGAGACCATGTAACACGTCGCGGCATACGTGCACTCTGTTGTATACACCTGAGCCCGAAGTTCAGCCTGAGCCTGAGGATGAGGATGATTTCGGATTCGTTGCCAGTGTGTGTTGGAAAACGTCACAGGGCGAGCCGCGCCAAATATAAGTCTCATAAACACGCGCAGGCTTCAAGGATATAAGCAAACATGCACCAGCGAGAGTATGAGAAACTGAGGTGCTGGTCGCAGAACAGGCTGAAGTTTGTCCTTGTTTATCCCGACGCTTTCCTGGTTGAGCGCTTTCCCGCCCCTCGTGGCGCTCGCGTGGCGAGCCGATCAACAGGCCTGGGGTTTGCATGGGTTGGCGGACAACCTCGATGTCGATTTATCCTAAGTCCACTGTACCTAGTAGTTGATGCTTAATTCCTGATTCCATGTCGCTTGCACAAAGGCCATCGTCCTGCCAAAGGCAAGGCGAGCTTATCCCTCGGTATCGTACAGGCGAGTCCACGGTGCATGTCGTCTCTTAGTTGACATTTGCTCTCTCAGTGAAAGCACCCAGCATAGCTTATCTTGACAGTACTGAAGACACGATTTCAGACGCCTCATGATGATCGTGTGTGTGCTGCAATTACTTATATATGAAAACGTCCTGGGTACGGTCAACCGCACAGTCGGACGTCCGTGCGGCCCCCTACTGTTTAAGTAAGTTATTTTTGCACTCGAAACGGCTTATATTCCTCACCTTGCTTTGGACACTGCGCACAGAATGCGGCTCATGGCACTTGTCATCACTGCGCTCAGCGTTACGACCACAGTCAGATCGACAGTAGCAGCCACACCTTGTGCCTTCAACGGGGACCTTTGTGGAGGTGGCCAAAACCCCGCGCTCTGCTGCAGCGGCTTGACTTGCACTAGGTTCTCGAAGGAAGGCACTGGACAGACCGGATTCGTGAGTGACTCGCTCAAGCAATTACTTTCACGCCTGACATGCCCAAGATGTGTGAATTTAGGGGCGTTTCGTGACATTTGTCTATATCAAGCCGGGCGATAAGTCGTTGTGCCGACACTCTAGATAGGATGATATCTATGCAACTGCAATGCAACGCTGTCGTTCATGCGTTTGAAAGCCCACGATGTCTTGCCAGACGTCACAGGCACGCCACATGATGATTGTGAGCGCTTCCTAGCACTATTAAATCGAACAAGGAACGTTGACAACTAATCATCTCACTGTTTAAGACAAATGAACATCTGCTCTGAATCGCAATTCCTGGATTCTATACTGCTAGGACTCACTACTATCGCGGCCTCTTTCAGGATGCGCGCTCTCGACGAGCCTGCCATGATTTTCTGGCCTGGACGGTGTCACCACCTTTGTGTACTGGACAGTTTCCTGTAGCATGCTGTAAACGGTGTCCCTGACCGGAGGCCACGGGTGTGCATCTTTCAGCAAGAGGTCCCGTGGCTTATCGTAATAGTGCTGAAGACACGATGTCAAACGCCACATGATGATCATGTGCGACTCGTCGTTACTTATATGTTCAACTGGGCACCGGCGACAGCTGCACCCCCGCGCTACTAGCCCTCTCGGATTAAGTAAGTTGCATCTCCTCTCGCAAATACTTGTCTTGCTTATCTCCATCTCGACATCTCACGCAGAATGCGACTCACGACATTTGTCATCAGTGCTCTCAGCGTTATGACCACGTTCGAGGTGACAATGGCGGCCACACTACCTTGTGGATTTGACGGGGACCTTTGTGGACCTGGACGTCTCCCGGCAAATTGCTGCAACGGCTTGACCTGCACCAGGTTTTTGAATGAAGGCACTGGGCAATTCCAATTTGTGAGTAACTCGTTCATCAAACTATGTTTATATCTGATGTAGTGATGCACAAGATGTGTGAATCCAAGAGCGGACTGTGACATCTGTTTCCGGAACGAAGTCGTTTGCATCCGAGCCGCGCGATAATCATGTCAATACGACGTCGCTATGTCGAGACTCTAGACAGGGTGATAGATGTGGATTTATTGTATGCTCCATATCGTTGGACGTGCGCATCAATTCAACGCTGTCCGTCATCCAGAACAACACCCATACGGCTTCGGCAGATTCTAGAGGCACGCCTCATGATGATCGTGAGTGCTCTCTGAGCCTATAAGGTCGGGCGAGGGAACACTGAGGAGGACTAAATTCTCCTGATCCCCAAGACAAGTGTGAGCCTCCACTCCGCATCACTCCTGGGATGCACATAAGACCCATTCCTTTACAGGATGCGTTTCTCGATGATAGCCGTCGTGCTCAGCGGCATTTTGACCGCCGCCGGGCCTGCCTTGGCTTTCTTTCCGCCATGCGGCTTGGACGGCGACCTTTGTGGTGCTGGGCAGCTTCCTTCAGGATGCTGTAATGGCTTGTCTTGCACGCGATTCCTGAATGAAGGCACAGGCCAGTTCCAATCCGTGCGTAACCTCCCCTTAGACTCCTGCTTTCGACTCATGAGAACAAATTCGAAGATGTGCACACCGAACTGATGTAATACTTATCAGACCTAGAGATGGACTCACCATTCTTTGCTCCCGTCACTGTATGTGCTCACTACATAGCTTCGAGTGCATACTGTTAAGCGAGGCCAAAAATCGTGAAACTCATGACGTCTAAATCGTTATCACCTACGAGTTATTCAGCGTGTATATGTCTCTCGAAATCTGCAACTAGCCTGAATGCGTCGCGTCGTGTTCGATGTCGTGACTGCCATGCAGTCGGAAGCTCGGACGCGTCTAGCGCTTCGCGCAATAATGAATGGACGCGTACGGGCGCCTGCATGTTTATGAATCTTCGACTTGTACAGTCATCTTCGTCCCCTCCTCCGACTAAGTAAGCCCTCCCAACAACCGACTCGCGGGACAACCTACGCTCAGCGCCGCCATGCAGAGTGCAGAATTGAGCAGGCTGTTCCAGGCGGGAACCCTCCTCGTAGGTTCCTCACGCACAGACTCAGCCCCAACCGACCTGAAGAGCGTCCTCACCTCGCGGCTTGCTCTCTATCACAGCTCCCTAGGCCAAGATCTTCAAAACGTACCTGATGAGACGCTCGAGGCAGTCCAACTGCGCACCGCTTTGGAGGCCCTGTCTATGGTCGAGCAAGCTCAAGAGCTGCTCATGCGCGGAGGGCAATCTAGCAAGAACGAGTTACCAAGCAACGCGCAACCAGATATGATAGGTACAAGAGACCTTGCTCAAGTCCGCACGCTGCTGTCGATCACGTTCAACTGGGCGGTGCAGCCTTTGCTCGCCCATGTTGTTGCGGCTATCCCTGGCATTTCGCCTGGAGGGCGAAAACGACGAACGGATGTCAACATCATAGACCTTACGACCGTTCCGGACGATTACGAGCTCCTTTCCAAGGTCGTGTCACGTCTGCTCGCCATCATACTTCCCCAAGGACCGAATGGACCGCCCAATCTGAGCGTCATTACAAATGTCTTCGTGGAAAGGCACCTCGCCGATCTCCTGCGACCTTGCATGGTGCTAGGCTGGTTGCCGAAATCTGCAGAGAGCGAATCTGTGCACCCAATAGACCGCCTGCGTCCCATCGTGGTACAGATAGTCAATACGTCAGTGTTGCAACGGTTTACACAGCTATCATAGTTCCTGACATCGTTCACTCAAGGATCCCTGTTGTACAAAGCATCACGACTCTGAGCACGCTGCTCTCTGAACCTTCCTCCCTCCCTTACGTTAAGAAGGCGTGCAGCTATCTCTCGAGCCGGCAGCTATTGCGAGCAGACGGCGTCGCGGGCATGCTGACTGCGCTCTTCAACCAAGAGGGCGTTTCCGGGGACGATGCTCCCTTAGAGAAATTAGAGAATGTCGCGAACTTGCTCAGATCCCTACCGGCAGGGATGACAGACACTGTATGTCTTTATGCATTTACCCTCAGACGTCGCTCACGATGCCTTTACAGCACTACTTTGGTATTATCATATCCCAGCTACTCGCTCTGTTAGCTTCCGAAGCCCAGATACCCGCGACCCACACACGAGCAGCTGCATTTTCACTGTCACGGTTGCTAGTCACCGAACACAACCCATATCACGCTACGATTTCTCGTATCTTGTTACCTGCCCTGCAAATGCCCTTCCTCCAATCTGCGCCTATCTCGGACGAGACTACTGTTCCAGCCCCGGCAAAGCAGCTATCCGCGCTGCAAGCAGTACATGTCCTTGAGACCGTCCTCACCAACACAGATCCATCACCGCTACTCATATCAGGCCTCCTCACGCCGATCATACCTTCTCTATATTCACTGCTCTCACGCCTCGAGAAGGTCAAAATTTCCGATCCCGCCCTGAAGACGACAGTGCGGGGGCTTTTGAGTACATGGGGACGTCTCGTCGAGACACCAGAGGGCACCGCGGTGATCTGGCTCATCGTTGATGATCAAGGTGGCGAGTGGCAGGGGGGTGTTACAGGCGAGATCTCAAGAGTCGAGACGTGAGCAATTGTCTATGTCGCACATTGCTGAGGCTAATAATGACCATGCAGCCCCGATACTTCTGCAGAGTTGTCCTTCTTCACACCAGAGAGCTTGCGACGTGCGGAAGAGTCCGGAGAGCTTGACATGGACGCGAACGTGCTCGACTTACGCCCCGACCCTGCTCAGTTTGTCGTGTTTCTGAAGTCACTGGACCGCGCCGACATCGTATCCGAAGTATTCGTTCGATTGCTCGAGGCATACCGGGAGACAAAAGTCACCAAAGACTCCGATCCCATGAAGTGAGTTTATTTGATCAAAGATGTCGCAGAATAGCTGCTGAGCCGTGATAGAACGTTGCTTTATCTCCAGATCATAATGAAAATGCAGGCACAGTCAGAATCTAACGAGTCGTCCGTCAATATCCTGAAGCAACCCACCCATATCCTGTCCTTCGTCAAAACTGCGTTGGATTCTGCACAGCAAGCTCAAGCGAGACCGGCACAGGAGCGTCCAGCGAAACGTCGGGATGGGCTCAGCCTAGCGGACTTACGGATTGTTGAGGATGAAAATGAAGATGAGCCTGGCGACGATGGGGATAGCGACGATGAGGACGAAGGCGCAGGCTCGGAAGAGGAGATGACGTCTACCGCCCTGAATCTGTTACTATCTGTCCTCGAAGGTACGCACTCATGAACCTCCGCCCATGTTTGTGTTTGAGCTGACACCCTCCTAGCAAACCCGGGGCTGTCTGCACAGACGGCTCCCATCTTGGATGACATCTTCACACTCCTGGAACGTCTAGCGAAGGAGTCTTCCGAGTCTATAAAACCGCTGGCACGAGAAGCACGCATGGTGCTGATCGCCCGACTTGCATCTTCCTCGGCACCGAAGGCGAAAGACACCAAAGCTGACGACACCCCAGAGAGGAAGTACCAGAAAGCGCTCAAGCTGCTTCAAGATCCCCTACTGCCTGTCCGCGCTCACGGTCTGTTACTCCTGCGCGACCTCGTCTCCGTGCGCAGGAGCGCGTCCGGCGCGCTGCAAAAGCCATCCATAGACCCTGCGCTCGTCCCGGGAATACTCGCAATATTTTTGCAATCCCTCCAGGATGACGACTCGTACATCTTCCTGAACGCGGTGCAGGGACTGGCAGCAATGGTCGATGGGTTCGGAAAAGAAGTGCTGAAGGGGCTGCTGGACAAGTACGCGCGGGGACTTGACGGAATCGCGGGCAGCGCCCTGACGCAGTCAGACGTTGACACAAGAACTCGCGTAGGCGAAGCTTTGGGCCAAGTCATCAGGCGATGTGGCGATGCCCTTCCTGACTACGGTGCGTCTTTGGTCCACGTAGATATTTCTGACAACAGTACTCACGGTTAACAGGGAGCATGCTGATCCCGCCGTTCTTTGCTGTTGTCCGAAGTTCGCATTTGCCCGCCACTCTGCGGACATCTGCGCTGTCATTGCTTGCGTTGTGCGTTACCACGATCCAGCTAGCTGTCCTTCCGTACGCGACCGATCTCACAGAAGCGATGGTGGACATCCTGCAAGTAGAATCAGTGGCAGCAGTTCAGAACCCCAAGCCTAAAACTGCTGCACCCGCGGAGGAGCAACCCCATGCGAATGAGGAAAACGACAAACCGAAAGAAACTGTAACGGAGAAGCAGAAACCAGACTCCGTCGAATTCAAACCCACCACCAAGAACTCCAAAATTCCCACTCTGCGACGAGCAGCACTTCACTTCCTCGTGCTCATGATTAGAGCTTGTGCCTCCCAAGCGGAGGACGACTCGGCGAGAGCGATCTATGTGCTGCCGCCCGAGTTGCTGAAGAGGGCCAGAACGACTGCTGCATATGTTGCCAGCACAGACGAAGATAGCATTGTTCGAGCGATGGCAAGAGAGGTAGCAGATGACCTCGACCTGCTTGCAGAGACCATGCTTGGATTGTAACGCACACTATTACTAATATCCGTGATGTGAAAAAGTGACGACAAGACACGGAAATCGAGATGTGTGCCTCGTATCTGTCCCAGCTATCGCGACCTATGATGAGCTGAGTCAATAGAAAGGCAATGTTCATATCGGTCCGCTCGCGTTGCCCTCGACACAGAGGTCGACGACAAGCGTCCCTCCCAGACGGTGGAGTTGGCGTGAGCCTACGTCTGGGATGAGCGCAGGAACCAGAAGGTGTTCACAGCATAAGGATAGACACGCACATCAAAGGGTTCACGCGTTCGCAAGGGGCGCCGCTGCACCAACCGCTTTGCCAATCTCGTCAACTCGTCGTCGGAAGCCCTTCCACTGAGAGTGCCCGGCCATGACGAGCGTTATGTGGTCTGTCGCGCTATCTATCGGGGCTTTGAGGCGTAAGAACGGATTTGCGACCGACCGGCGGTATGCAGTGTGCAACGCCTGGAAGATCTGGGGGACGTATGAACGACCTGTCTTGGAACACAGAGTGGGCACGCACCGTGATGACATCCGCATCCTTCACGACAGTGTCAGACAGCTCGAGAGCGATGATGATTTTCACTTTCAGGGGAGTCATGTAGCCATACACCGCGACATCCTCGACATACAGAAGCCCGAGATAGCATTCGGTCGACTTGGTTGCATTGGCAGCACTGACTAGGCTGAGAAGGTGAGATTGATACCTGAAGATTATGCAGAAGACATACTACGCTCTTCAATCACGTCCAGACTGGTGTGGGCGATATAATGATATTTGAGCTCATCCTGGCGAGGTTGGCCGAAGGTACGAATGAGAATCGGGTGGTTCTGAGGCGACACGAAGGCAACCGCGTTCAAGCGAAGCTGAGGTGGCATTGGCGGTGCTCAGGTATCGCCACAGCGATGTGTCGAGCTCAATCCGAACGGAAGAGAAAGGAAAGGAGATGACAGTAGAAGACAAGCCAAACTAGCGCCGAGCGCCGGGCTCGAGGATATCTGACGCGAAGGAGAAAAATAATACATGAGATAGTACACTACTACTACACCGATACTGCATGTTACAACAATGTGTAGAGGACGCGTAGGATGTAGATTATGATTCCTGGTCACCCTGATCCAACGCCATTTGGCGTTCCTCTTCTTCCTTAGCTTCTCGTTCTTCTGCTTCGACAACTTCGACGTCCAATGGGAAAGTAAGAATCGCGGCGACTCCAGTCAGTTGATTCAGCTCTGCGTGATACGTTAAATTTGCCATCACTTGACCATAGAAGGGTGAAACCTACGTTGTCCAGACTCGTGCATACTGGAGAATATCAATACCTCCGCGCCTTTCTGCCGCACATCTTCCACAAGTTGGACGTATCTCTTGCGGATTTTGGGATCGCTCGCACTAAAGAGATTTGTGAGAATCAGGACTGATCAGTAGAGGATGTGTCCCTACCGGAAGAGTTCGTCTGATATGAGCAGAGTACCAACAGCACCGCGATCTGCAGCGAGTGCGACGTGATCTGGCCCGTACCATGCGCGCATCTCGTCAGTGCCAAGCATCTTGAAGAACCTACGTGATCGAACATGATCAGTACACAGTCGAGCTACGGCACGAATAACTCGCTTGTCAAGCATGATACCCTCTCGGGCAAATTTCGTTTCCTTGAGTTGCGTAGCAATCTGTAGAGTCATTGGTATCATCGTTCGCCAGAGCCTGAGTAAGATTGCTAACCTCTGGACTTTGAAGGACTTCGACAAGGCTGTGTACATGTGGGCTGGTTACATGTACCTTGAGGAATTTATTCCGCGCAGACATGAGAGGCTTGTTACCCGTGCGATTCGCTTCCTGCATGATGTAGTCTAATACTGAGTCTCGCACCCATCCGGGGGATGCAATGACGATCGCCCGAATATTTTCTGAAGTGTAGGGTATATGTCGAAGGAAGGCCGCGTACAATGAAGAATAAAATCGGGTAAGGCCCTAGTACGTCCCGTCAACTTCTCTCGACCGATAGAGCTGAAGTGATTGAAGAGCACCTTTTCGTGTGCGGACGAGTTCGTGGCAATTTTGCGTGGTACCGGAGTGTCTAGGCGGTGTAGTACAACGGTCATATACTGAGACACAAGGCAGAATGTTGCTGTCCCTGCACGACTGGTAAGCTCATACTCTGTGCAGCGGCTCGAACTAGCGCACCTTCACCGCAAATCACAGCAGCGACTTCTGCACCTCTTCCTGGGACACAGCTCTCTGTTACTCGACTAAGAGCTATGCTGTCCCACCCGCCCTCCTCCTTCTCTATCCGCACATCGCGATTGGCTTCAAGGTCCAAGGTATGATATGCTCCCATCCGGACCCACTGATTTTCGACAGCGACACGTCCAGATATTTGCAACCCTGATGTCGAAGGTTGCGAGCCCGGATTTGAGCTGTCGGCAACAGCAGCGGAAGACGACTCTCCGGCGGAGATGGCAGGCGTCCACTCCACACGCGTTACTGCCAATGTGAGATTCAAGCGTACTCGTTGAGAGTCAGTGGAGCCTGTGGCTGAGATGTTCTGTACTCGTCTGACTGCGGTAGACCGGACATGGTCTCCCTGCAAGGGATGCATGAGCATAAGGATAGGCTGCAAAGCAGGCGGGCGTACCTCTTGAATAAGATTGTACAGATGCCACATGTCCTCGTCGTCCTCAGGACGCATGGAAACATATCCCTGAATTATATTGAGTCCCCATATGTGTTAGCACAACCAGACAGAATTGACAGACAGAGGCATCCTTGTTGATGTGTTTTCCGAGCAGCTTCATGGTGGTCGTCGAGGTTAAAGATCATACTGGCGCCTGCCAATAATTGGGCGCTCCCGGCTCACTTCGCCTCGGATATTCACGAGCGGTCAACGTTTCAACGTGCGTCCGAACCAACACCACGACCTGGGCAGTGACGCTAATCCTCCACAACCCTTTGCTAATGAGTAGGCGAAACCAAGATGACCATGAAGAGGACCTGGACGACGATGAGTTGTTCGCTCAACTCGAAGCCGAGCTTGAGGGCGATGACAGCACAGCAGTCGAAAGAGAGAGAGGAATGAAGGAGATGATGCAATAGTATGTAGCGTCCTACACGCACCAGCCTACTCACGAGCGTGAACCGACCTATAGCATGGAGCAGCGAAAGCAATTAGCGGACAGTGGTCACGGCCGCTTCGACGAAATCACGGACGAGTTCAAGGTCCTAGACACGACCATGTGAGTGGCGACATATACGGACGAGACAACTCTATCTTACTCTAGAAAAGAAAAGAACCTTTAGTCGTGGTTCATTTCTTTCATACGGACTTCAAACGGTGTAAGCTTATGGATCAACACCTTACGGTAAGTTACTTCAGACTCACACGTTCCTTTACTGACATATGCGCAGCGATTGAGCCAAAAGTACTTCAATACGCGATTCATACGCGTTTTCGTGGAGAACGTTCCCTTTCTGGTTGAGCGACTTGGTATCAAAGTCTTGCCGTGCGTTTTGGGTTTCAAGAAGGGCGTGTCTTGCGGACGGTGCGTTTGCCGACAATCACGTAGCACCTTTTCTGATGGCCGCTTAGGTTAACTGGCTTCGAAGAACTTGGGGGGAAAGACGATTTCAGCACGAGCTTGCTAGAAACAAAGTTATCAGAATTCGGTTCGTCTACTCAGCACAACCCTTAGTTCTTACACACTCACACCCATCCGCTAGGCTTATTGCAGAAGGAAGCGGATGACGCGCTGCAGCTCTCATACAATTCTCAGACCACCGTACGGACAAACATACGGCAAACAAATTCGGCCGCTGATGACGACTTCGAGTTTGACATATAAATGCGCGACCCACAGTGTTGATTGCGTTTTCTGGATGTGCATTCTGAAGTGGTGTGATCAACCCGGCGTGCAACTCAATTTGGATGTATGGATCCTTGCTTTCCCATTCTCCTGCGCTCACATCCATTAATCTTTATATATAGTACAACTGCCACCGGCGCGCCTCATGCACGATGTATGTCTGGCGCTGCTTGCCTAATACCCGAAATGAATATATGATACCCATGTTGAAAACGGAGCCCCGTTCTCTCGCAAAGTTCGCATCACGGAATCCAAGATATAGGCAGCAGTGGAGAAATCTGCAGAACGAGCACCAAGCATCTTCATGTAGATATCTTCTACGATGCTTCGTTCCTCGTCCTCTCGAACATGCCTAGCATGTGGTGTCAGCACCCAGTAAGCACTCATAAACTGGACTTATAGCTTACCACAATCTCCCTATTATTGACCGAAGCCCAGCCTGCTGCATGGCTGCGTACATGGCAAACGCGTCAGATGGTTTGCTAGAAGGGGTCCCGCCGCATCTCACGAAGCTCAACTGCGGGGCAGCGGCTCCTAACGACATGAGATCTGAGAGCGTCAGTTTACCGTCGGCAAATGAAAACCCGCTGTGACATATGTTCTCAGGTTCCACTGTCGGTGGGCTCAAGCTGTGCAGCACGGCAGCTCCGGACAGCACGTCCAAAGCAGTATCGCGTGTTCGAACGACTTCTGCTTTGATATGCCCAGCAGTGAAGTTAGGCATTGACAGAACTTTGCAAGCCCCCGCGTGCTTTGGTGGTGTCGTTTGCGGGCACTTCTCAGCGTTCGACGCGAGTACTACAACCCTATCAGCCTCCGATCGGTATCTCTTACGCGCCCTGTATAGTGCGCTGACCGTCGGGGTATAGGACGAGACGACATAGTCGGCGATGCACGCAACGTCGGCATCGTACCGGCCGGCAGCATGCAGAGGAAGGGCCGCGAACGCGCCTGTGGGACACCACCACAGGCGGGATCTTGATTGCCTTCCTGTTTTCTGCGAAATTCCCAGGATCAAGCCTTGTGAATCTCAGTTTGAAAGGACCGTCTGCGAGGATAGGATACTCACAGTGAGGTTGAGTCCGACCACCACGGGCTCGACCACTCCTTCCCACACCCGTGCTAACAGCCGGCGATACACGGTCTCGTCATGGGCTCGGGCGCAGTCCTCAAAGTTGGCTGCGATGGCGTCCACAGCATCGGCTGACACTGGCAGCGTGATCTTCGAAACGGTGTTCGAGTTTATCATCAGTGCATGACACCCCTGCGCTCCTGGCAACAGCATCACGATGGGGCCGTCGGTCCAGTCGTCCAAGTCGTTCGGGCAGAAGAGCTCTCCAGAGGCCTTTTGAACCCTACGGGCCTCCTCCATAGAAGATTCCAACCCTTGAGCAACATGACGATTGTGCTTCACGTCGTCGTTTGTGACGCCGCCGCTTGGATGCTCCAGGATTGGGACGCCCGACTGTGCTGTCATAAGGGAAGCACCTGTGACGCCCAGCTGCCGTGACAGTCCAATAAGCTTGAAAGCCATATCGACTGGAAGGTGGTCGGACGCTTTCCGGCGCAAGGACGATGACCAGAACACCTCTTCCCCACAATCTAGGAGACCAATCGCCCGTCTCGTCTCAGAGGCCTCCAACACGCATAGAGCGGCATCACGACCCATTGCGCGGACAGCATCGGGGCGTATAGCGTGCAATGGTATATCGGCCGCCTCTCCCAGGTACGACGTTGCGATGCAAAGCAATCTCAGCTTCCATCGATATGCTTCTAATTTCGCATCCAGGCGCCCAAATGTGGCGGCTAGGGGAAGCCATTGTTCCGCGCAATCTAGCCGATATCGTAGTCTGCAGTAGCCATCCTGCACTGCGTCCGAAAAAGCCGTTAGTGCTAGCTGCAGATGCCGACCTTCGTGCGTCGTTAGAAAGATGGTGCGGTGTGCATGTGCGATGGCGCACAACGCAGACGCTCGATATGGGTGCCCCTCCGCGCATAATTCTTGGGCCCGCCGACCAAACGAAATGGCCTCATCGGCGTCGTGTTGGCCGCGCGACACGGCGAAACGACTTGTCAACGCATGCGCCAACATGATGGCGACCTCGGCCCTGTCTGGATATGATTTTGCGAGGGACTTGCAAAGCCGAACGGCTTCGTCGAGGCGACGTGCATCTTTCGTCTCCACACCGTCGATAAGAAACACTTCCGACAGGATTTGCGCCGACAAGAACTTGTGTTCCTCGCTGCCTTGTGTGCCGATGTTTTCGATGACCCGTCTCGCGGCCTCGAGGTCATCACCCTTGCGCTCCACAGTGTGTCGTGTGATTAAATGCGCCGCGAGCTGATGGGCGGTCGTGACGCGTGCCTCGTTTTCAGCGTGGGCGGGGAGCGCTTCGGCCAGCAGGGAAATAGCCCGGTTGAGATCAGGCAGTCGCTCTAGCCTCCGATAACGTGCGGACAAGTCCGCGGCAAGGCTTGCCAGCGCGGCAGCTCTGCAGGGATGCCCCGCAGGACGCAAGCCCAGGAGCTCGCTGTCGTAGCGGATGGCTTCGTCCAAGTCGACCATGTCTCCGTTGTGCTCGAAATGTGTCCAGTAGGCGTTCGCGAGATTGAGCAATGATTGCGCGCGCTCTGGGTGTCCTGCTGGGCGTAGCGCCAGGGCGCGGGCGTGTAGAGCAATGCACTCCACCACGTCTCGCGGGTCCGACTTGCGTAGATATCGTGCCCGCAGTGCGACAGCGAGCCTGGTCAAGTATATGCCTTGAGCAGGGTGGTGTGGAGGTAACAAGGCCAGGGCTTGTCGATGAAGGTGAACCGACTCGTCGAGGGCGGCATGATGATGGTGCAAAGACGCGTTTCCGCCCCGCTCTGAAGCGACATAGAGATCGTACGCCAGCAGGTGTAAGACGTCTGCGCGAACGACGGGGTCTGGAGGGGCTACCGAGAGGGCGTCGCGGAGGTACGCAATACTGTCCTCCAAGTCGTGCATCGCTTGCGAGGCGGAGTAGAGCTCGCGAGCCGAGCGCGCAAGCGCGAGAATTCCGGTAAATTCGTCCTCGTTGTACTCCCCGTCTTCATCATCCTCTGTGCGTCCAAGAATCAGCCAGAAATGGCGCAAAAGAAGGCGTGAAATTACCCTCGAAGGAGCTCTGGTCGGGAGACGCGAGTTCGTCCCAGCTGGAAGATGATTCCGAGCTATCGGGAATTCCCTCGTCGTCCGCCTCTTCGCCGCCGCTCGACGATAGTCCGGGGTCAGACTGTGCGGAGTGCGGTGGCGGTTCCATCCTAAGGAGTGAGGCCTACAGTGTGGGCAGGGAGTTCAGCGCGAAGGTGCGTCGCGATAAGATTTGACTCACCGGCCCCCCAGAATGCAGCGAGGCAGCGCCTTTTGTGAAGCACGTACGGAGCTGCAATGGAAACATCTCCGCGCCATTTTGTTACGGTACGATTGGCGGCGGTGGTCGTCCCTAGACTCTTTGTACGTACACACCTATGTACACTGCGACGTGGCCTGTGTTAGTTAGTGCAGACCTGGCGCACGCTGTCCCGGCGAGGCGCAGATCAAGTGAGATCAATGCATAGAGGGCGCCGTTTCAGACATGTACACCGCTGTGGCTGGGCACGATCGC
The DNA here is from genome assembly GCA_001969225.1 of Ceriporiopsis andreanae CBS 279.92. Classification (NCBI taxonomy): domain Eukaryota; kingdom Fungi; phylum Basidiomycota; class Agaricomycetes; order Polyporales; family Meruliaceae; genus Ceriporiopsis; species Ceriporiopsis andreanae. The sequence goes on from ALYI01003534.1 coordinate 47,277, forward strand.
TTGACGCCCGATGACACGACGTAGCGTGTGCTGGGCGAGACAGCACCCGTACCGGCATAAAATGGTGATGACATGGCCGTCTGAGAATCGAACATTGTTCAGAGAACAGACATACAACAATGCTTGCCCGCAAAAGGGTAGATGTGGGCGAAGGCGCGTTACGTGAATCTGAGCCCCGACTGCCATCATCGCTCTCAGCTGCCAATCTTTCATTCGTCACCTGGATTCTTGTATCTCCTGATAGCTCTCTGACGTGCTTCGTCGTGTCTCACAAGTGGAGTAGGGTAGCCTAGTTTCTCTGCGACCTTGGCCGGCGGATTGTGAATCTCTACAAAACGGGGCGTCATTTATAGCGGCAATGAATCTTTGGCGTCATGCTTACCATCACCGCGAACCTTCGAGAGCTCGGGGACAAAGTATCTGATGTACTCTCCACTTGGGTCCGCCTGATAAATACGGGAGTTTAGGTCATGCGTACAACTTCTATGAGAGACTTACCTTCTTGCTCTGTGTATAAGGGTTGAATATCCTGAAATACGGGACTGGATCGACGCCCGTACTCGCACTCCACTGCCATCCGCCATTGTTCGAAGCCAGGTCGCCGTCTATCAGCGTCTCCATGAAGTACTGCGATTCAGCAATTAGCCACCCATTGCATCGCGACCAATGAGGATCAACTGCGCGGTCTCACCTTCTCGCCCAGCCTCCAATCAATCATAAGGTCCTTGACCAGGTACATTGCCGTAATCATCCGGACGCGGTTGTGCATCCAGCCCATCTTGTTGGCCTGGCGCATCCCCGCGTCAACGATGGGCACGCCGGTACGCCCATCTTTCCACGCCTGTATATGCTCCTCGTTTGTTTCCCAATTGACGTGTGCAAACTTCTCCTGGAACGGCCGCCCCATCGACACGCGCGGGTACATCGCGAGGACGTGGTTATAAAAATCCCGCCAGGCGAGCTCCTGCACCCAGCGCCCGATGCCAGTGTCGCGGCTGGCATCGACCTTCTTACTGCCCATGAGCTCCATTGTGGCGCGTACGCAATATCGTGCGGAGATGATACCGGCAGCCAGATACGGGCTCAGACGGCTGGTGGTGTCGGCATCTACTCGGTCTCGAGCGTCGTTATATTTGCCGATCCTGCTGTCTTTAGTCGGATTCGTCGTCGGTACAGTGGCACCGTCAGTGAGTGGGTCCACGGCTCCAAACTGTGAAGGTCTGGCCCTCGTACGCAGAAAACGGTCAAGCATCTACGTTGTCGTATGTCAGGCAAGCAACTCTAAACTTCGCACTTTTTTGGTACACACCTCTTTTGCCGCAGCTTCACCAGCAGGCCAGCATGTATGCAGGGTGTCAACATCAACCTTATCCAATTCAAAGCCTTCGACAGCCTCAGGGACCGGACAATTAAATAGGTTGCCAAAGGTGGGATGCTGACGGACGGAGCTCCCGTTCGGCTTGACGGCTGGTGCACAAGCGATGGGGTCAGAACCGTCGGTCAGGTGTGGGAGCCAAGAGCGCAAAAACGGGGAGTACACCTGCAGTTGTGAACTGTCAGCATATATGCAGTGAATAACCGAAGGCACTCACGGTGTACGTCCTTCCCTCTTTCGTCTTCACCAAGCCTGGAGTAATGATGCACCTGTCATGCACGAATGTGGTCTTAATCTGCGCGCTTTGGGCGAGCTCGGACACGCGAATATCACGCCGCAGCTCATCGACCTCGTGTTCGATATTCGCGAACATCTCGGAGACCTTGAACTCAGAGAGTAGCGCGATGACTCGAGACGGAAGGGTTTTTCTGGAGGTGTGTTTCGTCACGTAAAGCGGGATGTGCATCTCCTCAAGGCTTTGCTGGAAGGAGAGATGCACCTTCAGCACTGACGCATGACTGAGATGGAAAACCCGAGCGTACCTTCAAGACGTTCAAGTTACGAAGGGTAAAATCAATTCTGCGCGCACTTCTATCATGTGCGATGTAGTCCTGTGGACTGATCACGAAGAGGACTATCAGAGGCACCGCGTCCTTTTGCGCTTGACTCGAGGCTTGGGACAGAGCCCTATTGTCGTGCACTTCGCGACAGTCAGTTGTGGTGTACTGAAAGGTCGAACAACACGCGACTCACCTCTCATATCCTGCATCCGCATCCAGTACACTACGGCGTCTCCCTTGGGCACGGATTTCAACGTCGACCCCATACATTCCTCCAACTGGACAAACGGCGGGTGGCTGTCCGCCTTGGCTGCATTATCTGCGGTCGCAATCTTATTTGGGAGGTATTTGGCGTCTGTGTGCGTCCGCTTGGCTGTATGCGCACTGATGTTGGATGCGTGCGCCACGTCGTTGGCTGCTCCCTTAGTGACCGTGGTAGGGCTGGCGCTGCGAGCTCGTTTGGCCATTGTGCGCAGGATGGTGTTCATGCGAGAGATGGTGGGTGGTTTGCAGAGACATGGCAGGCGAGGTCGTTGCTTTTGTAGTCGTCGACGTCGTGGTGGACAACATTGACGTCGATCCCGCCCGCTTTGCCATCATAGGCAGGGAGCCGCATCGGGCGCTTATTAGGGCAGCGCCAGGAAAGGAAGGTCTCTAAGTTCGATCCCGTCGACGCCCCAGTGTCGCGCGTCCAAAAGTTACGGAAAGGACATAAATTGATAGAAATCCTAGGTGCTCCTGGATTGATTCTTCCGGTGCGCACGCTGCGAAACATATTAGGATCAACGGCCAGACAGCGGGAAACTCATGCCAAGTCTGTGTGGCGCAGACTGAATTCTGTCCGTGAGCCTGCAAACCGGAATCAACGGCACGTTGCATACGATACATGACATGTTTAGACTAGAATCTACAATCTTTCGGTGCTACCGGCTTGGCCTCAGCTCTAGTCGAAAGCTTACAAAGCGCCGTAGCTAAGCGCTGAACCTCGATCCAATATCATCGTTCGCGAGGCATGGACAGTGCAGACGACGAGCTTACCAACACAACTTTGTTTCACTCAATGTCGCACAATACGGAGAATATGAAGTCGAAGAGCGTGTACCCCGATCTCTCGGATTCCCGATCGGTACTTCCAAGGAGCCAGTCCCAGGAGTTCGACTGTGGTCGTGCAGCAGGTATATAGAATGGTGGTATTAGTGCAATACCTCAGCTAAATCAAGTTGCCTCTCGTTCGACAAATCCTTGAACGAGCATGACAACACTGCAAGGCAAGAAAGTCGTCGTGATCGGCGGTTCGTCCGGCATAGGCTTCAGTGTGGCGAAGGCATCCTTGCTCTCGCTCGCTGAACGCGTCACTATCGCATCGTCCTCGCCAGATAAGGTCGCAAACGCGCTCGAGAGGTTGCGTGCGAATCCTGAGTTACAGAGGCTCAGTCCCAGCCTCGAGAAACGCGTCGCTGGCGACACACTCGACCTCAATGACACGAACGCGGTCAGCACGTTCTTCGAGAAGATAGGCGAGATAGACCATCTCGTTATTACGAGCGGCGAGAACGCGAAAACCTTCCCCTTCCGCGAAGGCGACCTAGAGAAGTACAGAGGTTAATGCACAACCCACATCTCAGGCGAGCATATCTGTATTCATACTGACCTCATGTCTCGGTGCATTCTAGACGCGTTTGACCTGCGTTTCTGGGGCCCCGCGACTGCAGCACAGAAGGCCAGGATCCGAGATGGCGGGTCAATCACGTTCACGATTGGTAGCTCTTATCTTCCCCGTGCTGCGAATCAATATTGACCACGAGAACGTAGGAATCGCGTTAATTAGGCCCGTCATCAAGTGGTCGTTGATGATTGCGGTCGTCGGTGCAGTCGATGCACTCGCCCGCGGCCTTGCCATCGACCTGTCCCCCGTTCGCGTCAACGTCGTTTGCCCTGGCGCAGTCGTCACTGAGGTGAGTGCGACGTACTGCGCTAGAACCAAATGGTCATAAATCTTGATTCAGCGCTGGAACAAGTTTACGCAGGAAATGAAAGACTACCTGTACGCCCATGGTGATAAATTGCCAGTCAAGCATGTTGCCACCCCCGAGGAGGTTGCGGAGGCTTACTTGTTCCTAATGAAGTGCATGTCCCGCCTGGTCTGTTAGCGAATATAAGCTGACCGATATTTTGTCAGGTGCAACTACATTACCGGCCAGAGGATCGTCATCGATGGCGGACACGCGCTCTCCTAGACCTGCCGCGTTGGACTCCATCCGCGGCTGACTTGCAGAGGCTGTAGAAGGATCTCAGGCCGTAAATGAATGAAGACGAAATCACAAATGTACGGCTAAACGCGTATTGTACAAAGAGAAGAGGGCTCATCTGCGTACCTCATGGTCGATGGTTGAGTTGCAACTGGCCATCAGAGCCGCGATCAAACCCGGCGCTTCCGGTGCAAGTCTCAGAAAGGAAGTTCTTTAGGATTGTGCCGCCATGGCGGGTTCAAGTTGTGGCACTGAGGCCAAGAACCGTGGAGAATCGACAGCTCTTGAAGGCCAGAAACGACTAATACTCCCAGAACATGACCCAAAAATCGTGTCATTTGTATCGGACACGACCGCCGACCAAGCGCGTACAACAAGCACGAGGTACCTGCGAGTCAAGCATCAAAAGAGGGTGAAAGTGACCTAGTAAATCGCGTATTTAGGCATTTCGTGTATGCTGTAGACGACAGCGCCGACACAAGACTTTCTATAACTTCTCCATTGTCGCGATGGCTAGTTGACTGCGCGCAATACTAATAGTCCCGACGCCTAGTGTTTAGCGGCACAACCAATGATCATCCAGTGATTTTTCTCAGACGGCCTTCCGTCGGAAGCGTTGCTGGCTGCACTCCCTGGCGCCACACCCCCAACTGCATGCTTCCCGCAATCTCCAGTTACGCTTACTCATCCATTTGTTCGAGGCCGCTTTACCGGCATCAACGCGCTGTACCTGTCGCGCTGGTCAATTACGTCGCTGATCGATGTTTACGTCAAACGCGCCACTGGAGAGGTTTACTGTAAGCATATCCACGTCTCGAAGACCCCGTCAACGTGAACCCTTGGCTCTAGATTAATACCCAAATAGGTGTTAGCGTGCTTTAGAATAATCTGCATGCAGTGGCATGCGTGAACATTCTGTGATCTGCATCCACTTGCCGTAGTAGCGGTCGCGTCCGCGTCACCACACGGCTCCGCATTGACTTGAGCTTACAAAGATTGGGATCCAAGCCCGCATCGCGCCTAGCCAGAACAGAAGGTCACTGGGCTGACACCTGTAGGCCGGCATTTCCGCCTGCACCTATATATGCTCTGGTCGTAGTAGTATGAGCCTGCATCCGACTGAGCTCATTTACACTCACAAATGGCTACACTCCAAGGCAAGAGAATCGTCGTTATCGGGGGGTCGTCTGGCATAGGCTACGCCGTGGCGAAAGCGTCCCTGCTTTCGCTGGCCGCACATGTCACGATCGCGTCGTCCTCCCAAGCAAAGGTCGCCGCGGCGGTCGCGAGACTGATTGCGGAGCCCGAGCTACAAAAGCTGGGCGCTGACTTGAAGCAACGCGTCGCCGGTGGCACGCTCGACCTCGGGGACACCAAAGCCGTCGGTGCTTTCTTCGAGAAAATCGGCGAGGTTGACCACCTCGTAATCACCAGTGCAGGGGCTCCTTCCCGTGGCGCGAGGGAAATCTGGACAGCCACAAAGGTCAGCTGAATTTCTCACATACCCAACCATACCCGCCTCTAATCTCCTGTTACGCTCAAGGCGAGTTTGATCTACGATTCTGGGGCCCTGCAACTGCGGCCCAGAAGGTCAAACTTCGAGAGGGTGGATCGATCACATTCACCATAGGTACAACGTTCCTTCCGCAAGCCTTTACTAGGAGACTCACCCCGCCTGACAGGAACTGGTGTCCTCAAGCCGCCACCCACTTGGGCGTTGATCATCAGCACGGCTGGTTCAGTCGACGCGCTCGCCCGCGGCTTGGCGATTGACTTGTCTCCCATGCGTGTAAATGTCGTCTGCCCAGGCGCGGTCAATACCGAGGTGAGTATACACACTGCAGCACCCGTATGAGTCGCATCCTGATGTCGAACAATTAGCTGTTGGACACCCTGCCAAAGGAAGTGAAGGGCCAACTGATCGAGGAGGGCAACAGGCTCCCAGTCAAGCACATCGCCGCGCCTGCAGAGGTTGCAGAGGCGTACCTATTCTTGATGAAGTATGTGCTCGCATTAACGCAGTGCCATATCGAGCGCTGAAACTAACGTACCATCAGGTGCACTTATGTGACCGGCCAGAGAATCATCGTTGACGGTGGGCAGTTACTTGTGTAAGATCGCGTTGGAGAAGCTTTGATACAGAGAGATATTCGAGGAAAGCGAGTTGTTATGCCCAGTTCTGCGCCCTACATGCTGCCTTCCATCCATGTTTTAACTTGACTATATGAGTGTTGATAACGTACTTCAATGAGAGCCACATTGGTTGCGTAGCTGCGCTTGACCGTTGTTCGCGTTCAGGCGCCTGGGCGGTAGGAACACGAGGGTCCGGACTGGTCGAAGTTTGGTTTAGAGGATACAACGGGGCCGATCATTGGCCACGAAGAGAGCCGGGATGGACGTTTTGTACGGAGAACATACCGCCCGAGCGATTCGCGCGAATGAAAATGTATGGCCGAATAATCGTACAACCACTGAAGGGAACGAGAAAGGAGCGAAGAGCCTCGCGGTTGAATTTTATAAGTAACAGCGCGATCTCGGCAACTCCGGCCGTCACGGAGATCACGGCAATGAGGACCGAACATCTTACCTTCTTGTCCAGTCAAGCCATTCGGAGTGCGAGCTTTACTCATGCAGTCGTTCTGTGCGGCATAGCAGCACAATAAACTTGTCCGTAAAGCTAGTGCTATGTACCTCTTTGTTTCTCGAAGTCCAAGTGAAGTGTCGTATAGGAAGGCTTTCAGGATTTACGTCGACGACCCTCTACAAAATCATGACACTGCATGTTGGAAGTTAAAAGTGGACACCACAGGTCAGGCCGATCATGATGCGCGCCCAAGTTGTTGTCCGAGTCGGTGTATGTAGGTCCAGCTACCAATGCCGCCCCGATGCATGGTATGCATTCACTTGCGGTACGGGGTAGTACGCGTCACTGCGCGGCCGTGCGTTGACTCTAGCTGACCAAGATATGGCCATACCGCGACTAGCAAAAAGGTAGTCGCGCTGACAAGCTTCCTGTATTCACGGATGCGACTGCAGCTATATAATTCTCTGGTCGTAGTTTTGTGAGTGTGCATTCCTGCCCATTCCCTTCCACTTACACATGGCTACACTACAAGACAAGAGGGTCGTCGTTATCGGAGGATCTTCTGGCATAGGCTACGCCGTGGCAAAAGCATCCCTGCTTTCGCTCGCTGGGCATGTCACCATCGCGTCGTCTTCCAAGGCAAAGGTCGCGGCGGCGGTCGAGAGGCTGCTTGCGGATCCCGAGCTGCAGAAGCTCGGCTCTGCGTTGAAGCAACGCGTCGCTGGTGACACGCTCGACATCTCAGACACGAAAGCCGTTAGCACTTTCTTTGAGCAGAGAGGCGAGATCGACCACCTGGTTATTACTAGTGGCACGATGCCGCAAAGCTTCCCATGGCGCGAGGGGGACCTGGAAAACAACAAAGGTCAGCATAAATTCATGCAACGAAGCGTAGCTGATCCGTAGATTTCGCACGAAGACGTGTTCAACGTGCGGTTCTGGGGACCAGCGACTGCCGCACAGAAGGTCAAAATTCGACCGGGCGGTTCAATTACATTCACCATAGGTACAACTTGCCTCGAATTCGAGTTCACCAGAAGGCTCACTATCTGACAGGAACTGCTGTCATCAAGCCTACGCCTCAATGGACGCTGATCGCCAGCATTGTCGGTGCGGTAGACGCGCTGGCACGCGGGCTAGCAATCGATTTGGCGCCGGTGCGCGTGAATGTGGTCGCTCCGGGTATTGTCAACACCGAGGTAAGTATGCATACACCTCTCCAATAGATCTGGAGGACTGACGTTATATCCAGCTGTGGGATACACTGCCAAAAGAGGTGAAAGCCCGACTACTCGAAGAAGGGGATAGGCTGCCAGTCAAGCACGTCGCGGGTCCAGCCGAGATTGCAGAGTCGTACCTATTCCTGATGAAGTAAGTGCTCAACGTCGTTCACTGCTGTTAGCTAACACCATCAGATGCAACTATGTCACCGGTCAGAGAATCGTTGTTGATGGCGGACACGTACTAGTTTGAGATCGCTATCCATGTCAATACTCAACGAGAGCCACAAATATTGCGCGGCTGCACTTGAATGCCGTGTAGCACGTGCACGCTTTGGACGTATTTGACCTGCACGAATGGGCTCCTGTGGCGAGGAAAAATTAGACGCAGATCGTGGTCGATGGTTGAGGTGTTCGTAGGCGCCGGATCAGTTTGCGCGCTTACTGGTCAGTGCAAGTCCGAGAAAGGAAGGTCCTCAAGATCGTGTCGGTTGCTGACCTCCGAAGCTTTCGGGACACCTGTGAGGAGAGCAGGGGAGTTTCGAAGTCTGAGAACGGTCTGAGATCGAGAACCTGTGTTACTGGTGATCGTGCCACGTCTTGCTGGCCGACCGAGCGAACTCGGTTCTCGAGGATCAACCAGTACTTGAACGAGTGCCATATTGTATGTTTGTTCGGTAGATATTGCGTGCCACATTGCTGATATGGAATCGACGGATTTCTCCGTCAAAAGCCGTGACTGACTCTGCTGCCGTTACTGACGGGTCAGTCTGCCCGTAACCTCTCACGAACGAATATTCGGCTCGCCCCATCTATCAATCGGCTGCGTGCTGCGCGCACTCTAGTCCCTTGGGCTGGTACGTGCCGTTCGTACGCGTCGTACATACGCGTCGTCACACGGCCATGCATTGTATTCGGCTTACAAAGACAAGTCTCCAGCCAGAAAAGGGGTAATCTGGCTGACAAAGATGCGCCGGCCCTTCCGGGACCCAATTATTGCAACCTGATATATATGCGCTGGCCTTCCTATATTCTAGCCAGGCTCCTTTCACTTACACATGGCTACACTACAGGGCAAGAAGATCATCGTTATCGGGGGGTCGTCTGGCATAGGTTACGGCGTGGCGAAAGCATCCCTGCTGTCGCTCGCTGAACATGTCACGATCGCGTCGTCTTCTCAGGCGAAGGTCGCGGCGGCGGTCGAGAGGCTGCTCGCAGATCCCGAGCTGCAGAGACTCGGTTCTGACTTGAAACGACGCGTCGCTGGCGACACGCTCGACCTCTCAGACACGAAGGCCGTCAGCGCCTTCTTCGAGCAGAGAGGCGAGTTCGACCACCTTGTCATTACCAGTGGCACAGTGACTTCGACCTTCCCGTGGCGCGAGGGAGACCTGGACAAGAAAAAAGGTCAGCTGAAATCTCTCACACACTGAAACGTATCTCACTCGCGAGTCTCGGATGAAGACGCGTTTGACTTGCGATTCTGGGGACCAGCAACCGCTGCACAGAAGGCAAAGATCCGAGAAGGGGGTTCGATTACGTTTACCATAGGTACGACGTGTCATGGGCTTGCTTTCTCAAGACAACTGACTTGTTGGCAGGAACTGCGATTGTCAAGCCTCCGCCACAATGGTCGTTGATCGTCAGCACGGCCGGTGTTGTGGACGCGCTTACACGTGGGCTGGCCATCGACTTGGCGCCGGTACGTGTAAACGTCGTCGCTCCGGGCGCAGTCTATACCGAGGTGAGCATACATCTTCTGTGCGTAGGTCGTAGTTTGACATTGAACGATCAGCTGTGGGATACTCTCCCGAAAGCGGTGACGGAACATATACGGGAAGAGAGCAAGAGGCTGCCGGTCGGACGCCCTGCCAGTCCAGCCGAGGTTGCGGAGTCGTATCTATTCCTGATGAAGTACGTGCTCGATTTCGCACACTGTTGCTAAGGATATTATAGCTAACGTACCGTCAGATGCACCTATGTCACTGGCCAAAGGATCGTTGTCGATGGAGGATACTTACTCGTGTGACCGATCGCCTTGCATCGTGTTGTTCCCGAGCGAGTTGTGATACAGCCTACCAGATGGTGGATCAAGTAACGCGTCTTATACGACACGCTTTCGCTGGATATAATGCAATAACGCGCTTCGTTCCATGCCCTGGCGCGGTTACGTGACCGCGTTTAGCGATTGTTGAAAACGCGCCCCCACGCTCCTCGTTGGCCGATTGCTCGGGGAGCTTACCAATCCCCGCAGCCCAGCCTTGATGCAATGTCGTGTTAGTGAAATCAAGATGAAAACGTGACAAATGCGGCTTACGAGACTTGGAGTATTTAGAGAACCTGATCCTGAACGGATCCTACGTACTTCACTCTGGGCTAGTTATGGCCACTCTGCAAGGCAAGAAAGTTGTTGTCCTCGGGGGCTCGTCGGGCATGGGCTACGCTGTGGCGATGTCATCCCTGCTCTCGTTGGCCGAGCACGTCACGATCGCGTCGTCCTCGCCCGAGAAGGTCGCCAACGCGCTCGAAAGGCTGCGTGCAGACCCCGAGCTGCAGCGGCTCGGTCCCGAACTCCAGAATCGCATCGCCGGCAACACACTCGACATCGGAGACACCAAAGCCGTCGGAATATTCTTCCAGAAGATAGGCGAGATCGACCACCTCGTCATCACCAGTGGTGACGCCACACAGACGTTCCCTTGGCGCGACACAGATCTCGAAAAATACAAAGGTTAGCTCGTTATTCACAGTCTGGAGATGAACTCACGCATGACTTGTCCCTTCCAAGGCTCGCTTGACGTCCGGTTCTGGGGCCCAGCGACCGCTGCGCAAAAGGCGCAGATCCGAGGAGGTGGTTCTATCACGTTCACCACAGGTGCGGTGCTCGTTCGCATTGTAACCCGTGTTTGTCTTGACCGGATGGCGCAGGGGTCGGCATACTCAAGCCTGGGCAAACACCTGGCCGATCATTCATTATCAGTCAGGGTGGTATGGTCGACGCGCTCACGCGAGGACTGGCTATCGACCTGGCGCCAGTGCGCGTGAATAGTGTCTGTCCAGGGATGGTGCTCACCGAGGTAAGCATGCCGGGTAGCTGTACCCTGCCCGTGTCTAAGAAGAACGTCAATCAATCAGCGCTGGGACCTGGTCCCGAAGGAGTTCAAAGACAAGCTGCTGGAATCAAGCCAGCGCTTGCCGGTCAAGCACATCGCGACCGCTGATGAGGCTGCTGAAGCGTACCTGTTCCTGATGAAGTATGCATTCAGTTTTACACACTATCTGCGACGGTCGGGCTGACATACCGCCAGATGCAGTTATATAACCGGCCAAAGGATTGTCGTCGATGGTGGCCATCTATTGACCTGAGACTTTCGAAGAGTCCACTTGCACCTGTCTATGGGGTATGCTGTCCAGCGCGATGTGTACTTAGACACAATGATCAGGCTAGAATGTCAGATGTACCTGTATGATCCCGAACTTGGATCGATTGCGATGGCCAGAGCGATGGTGCGTGGAATGAATATCCTGCCGCACAAGATAAAGCTCTAGGCATAACGACACCTGGACATACTCAGTTCGAGAGTAAGCCGATTACTTTCCATCGCCGCCGTCGTGTTCGACTGAACAAAGGACGCCGGGCGCCTGCGACAGACCAGTGTATATAGATGCTCGCGATTTTGTTGGAGTGCACATACCGTCAGCAAAACGTAGTGACAGTCTCAAACTCGTTATTGAATCTCACAGAGGGTCTTTGAACGAGGTACATAGTCTCCTGAGTTCGGTGGACCGGGGGTACCTGTGATCAAATGTCCCCGATGATTTTCAGTGTACGTACCAGATAGTGAAGCTTGCCTTGGCTTGTACTACGTTGAACTCGTACAGCCTGCTGTGTATGAGACGAGAAGATTGCAAGTCCGACGAAATAGTCACGAGGGAGGCTGCAGATCTAGATATAAATGCGTACGGGCGTCAAACCGCGTTTCAGCGCCAAATCTTTTCCTCGTCACGTCCGTCATCTCCCTCCCTCAGTTGTCCCTTCCTGCTCCAAGAAACGCGACAATGGCCACATTTACCCCTTCAGCTTCTGCGCCACCTCGTACAGGTAAACCCTGGCCAATGCCGCCCCCACCTGTGACCGAGTCCGTCAGGCCTCCGCCCTGCCTCAGGTCCGTCGAGGATATTGAACCTCCCGAGTGTTTCAACATGGAGTGCACGATGGACAACGTCCGCTGGGGTTCGTGGATAGTCAAGGTTAGTTCTGAGTTTAGCATGCAGAAGAAAAAAGAGCCTCGACCTAATCTTTGTGTGACTTTCATAGGTAGTGGCAATGACGGCTGCGGAATTTGCGGCGTGCCCTAGGCACAGTGAAGAACGGATATACTCGCCGGGATGTACCTGGTGCGAGGATACTCAGGTGATGTTAGACGAATGTTGGATGTCTGGGTTGCGCGCGGTTTGGGACTCGCTGAAGAAGGACAAAGTGAAGTCGAACATCGGGCCCGTTTCTGACTTGGCCATCGGTAGCGGGAATGCAACCAACCAGCCCGGGAAATCCGGGATAGTCAGCGGGATGCCGCTACCAGTAAACAAATCAGGAAAGGAGGAAGAGATGTCGCCCGCCGCATCCACCCCGTCCGTCAACGAGGATGTCCCCACGATCGTTGATGAAGAGCAGGAATTCCCGATGCCCCAGCCGCCTGAGATATACCTCCGCCACCCCCGTCCTCAGGAAGCCGTACCCGAGTGGCTCAGCGAGAATAGCGTCAACCGTCAGCTCACTCCCCCTATGCCCGTCAAACAGTCGTTAAAGTGCGCGGCTGCCTGGGCCAATTTCACCAGAGAAGTGAATCGCTGCCACTATAACGGTGATGACAAGTACCGCTACGGCCCCCCGCTGATCGACAGCGACGACGAAGGGGACTCGGATGCTGTCAGATGGGCGGACGGGGCAGGCGCGGTCGTCGTGCACGGGAACGGCGAGGAGGAAGAGTATCACGAGGGTGGCGGATTCCAGGAGAGGAGCGGTGGAAGAGGCGAGAGTGACATCAGGGAGATGGAAGAGATGGCGAGGGAACTCACTGTCCGAAGTGGACGCGGTACGAGCCGCTCCGACCTGGCCAGGGCTGAGTCCAACCAGCCAAGGGCCCGTGACGACCACAAAGATCTTGGCATCGCACCGGCTGCCACATACGACGCGGCAGCTCCCCGGACTCCGGTTTTCTCGGTGAAAGAGCGTTTCCCGACGAAGAAGCGTAAGGTGGAAGATTCTGACCCTTTCGAGGGATCCAAAGGCGTCGAAGTGACCGGGACAAAGAGGTCGCGCAGAGAATAAAGGAGGTCGACGGTGACGGCGAGCCATGCAAAATGGCCATGCCGGTGTGGAGGTGACAGAGGTGGTGTAGGTCCCACCTGTGGGTAAAGACGTGGCTTCAACAGCCATCGTCAGCATGCTTCGTACTCATACGATGATTCCGAATTTCCCTACCTATGTTTCCCATTCTTCTCACGTGGTTCAATCTCTCTTCCTTACTTTCCTGGTCTTCGTTGTAGGGGAAACTTCGCGTCGCGCCTACAGTCGAAACAAGTACGACAACTTTGCTTGGAGCAATCGGACGCTTCACCTAAGTCCGATTGCGGTCGCGGGCCCTGTCCTGTGCCGTACTAGCTGTTGTAGTATAGCTGGAAACCTATGTCTCGCCGATAAACGTGTTAATGCCTTCACCCGGCCGACGAGAAGCGACCGAAAGACATGCACCTTATGATATGCACGCGTACCACCTGGCATGGCACATACAGCATTTGCTCCCGACATAGTAATGAAGACAGTCGACGTATCTGTACTTGGACCGGGACGTTGACGACTACGGCAACTACTCAGCCGCATCCTGCCGTTGACGGTGCGTACAACTCACTTGATTCAGGTACCCCGACTACTGACTGTGTTGATCTCTCTTCGGTCCGCCAAACGCACAGACCACACTGGCGACAAAACTTGGACAGCATAGAAGACAACCGGCGATGCGGCGCGGCGGTCGCGGCCAAGTTCCACTGCAAGAAGACGGATACCACGAATAGTCCTGACAACAACATCACGGCTGTGCTACACATTCCTCGCCGATTCCGGATCCTATGGCAGGTCAGTAGTGTTTTATGAGCTCTTTGCGCCATTCTCTGATAGCAGATAACGTGCCTACTCTTCAGATCCTCTACAAGCGTCGAGGTTCGCTCCGAACCGTGTGGATCTCGCATACGCGCTTCTCTGTCCCCGTTTGTCCGGCGGCGGGACGAGGGTACGATTAGCTCAACGGTCGTGTTGAACGCCGTGCGACCGCAAGCTGGAGACTACCCATGGGGGTTCTATCGCATGTGGACTATCGAACATAGATTCAATCTTGAATCGACCGGCGAGAGCACTTGGATGCTAGACCCTTTGTCGGGAGCGAAGGGTTCTGCTCGATCAGACGACCTCTTCTGGCCGGGTGACAATAGTTGCTTGGATAGTGGACAGTGTCGTCCTGCTGCCAAATTTTCATATCACCCTGCAACGCGTTTGAGAGACGGGGCGAGCTCACCATGGCGGCCGTCTACTCTTCAAAAAACTCGACGCTTGAATGAACCAGAGGGTATCCGATTCTTGAAACCTCCGAGCACCTCGACGAGCAGCACGTAGGAGTACCGACCGTTGGCTCCCTGTCATGCTGGGAGCCCGAGACGTCGTAGGGGGTTGAACGTTGAATACTCGAGGTGAGTGCGCACGATGGGCTGGGCGCCGCCGCTGTCGTGCAACGCAGAAATTGGAAGATTCCTTCACGTGATGCCTGCCCGTGTGGCAGCGATCAAAAAGTTCATCGAAGTTCGACACGGTCTACGAAACGGTTCTGGCCGACTATGTCTTGCACACGTTTGAACACCAACGTGAAGCGTTGGCACGCGTCGAATAACGAGCAAGTACTCCAAGTCGCGATCTCGGACTCATAGATCGCCCCATTATCGCCGCTCAACTGAATGCAGGGTACTGGAGTTTCTAGGCCAAGATATGTACAGATTACCATGTAGTGTATTCTTATGACTCTGTGCATACATACGCATCGCAAAGTTGGATAACAGAAACAGTCAATCAGCAGGTCGTATATCCAGTGGCGATTGGGATGGGCGATCTAACCTAGAAGTCGGATCAGTAGCACACATCGCTTCTTCCCCTGCCTTACGTACCGAGCTTCGAGACTCCTACCGATTCTGGAGGATCATGCAGACGAGCCGCCTGACACGCTGTCTGTGTTTGCGGTAGAGTACGCACTAGGCGTCGTATTGCGCGTAGATGGGCATGTGTCAGATATCGACGGGGTCGCTATGTGCTCCGGTGGTAAGGCATCACACCGAAGGGCGCGTGAACTGAACAGCAAGATATCACAAACAATGTAGGGCGAATGATTAAGTACACTTACTGTGAGGCTTTATGACGGTAGGCCACTTCGTCGAATATCCATCGTTGTAGTTGTTCTTCGAGATGATCCGTGCCTTCCACTTCCACTCCCTCTGTCTCCATCTCTCAAATATCCCCATTAGGATCCAAACCCATCTTCATACGCTTCACTGCCGCCTCCGCTTGTCGCGCCCTGTCCTCGAGAGCCGTTCTCTGTTCCCGTAAGGCCCACTTCTCTGACTTCTCGCTCGCCTCCAACCACGCCATCCTCGTCGCCATGAGAGAATATGCCGCCTCCACTACTCGCGCGCAGTCAGTCTTCTCGTCTTCCATCCTCTCATCGTGTGCTCTCTCGATGCTCCGTTCTCTCGTATGGAAAGCTCTACTGGCCTCGTTTGCCTCGCGTCGAAGACGGATCGCCAGTTCCTCAGCGAGACGCATCCGCTCTTCGCTTTGTGTACAGTGTTGTGATGCCGCTCTGTTCGGGCTTTCGTGCTGCTGCGCGCCCTCCATACAACTAGTAGGGACCTATCAACAGCGTTGAGAACCGTTGACGAGCGAAGTAGAGACTTCGTGGACAGCACGCTGTCAGTGATATAGGCTTGGTGGTCGTGGTGGTCGAAGACGTAGCTTCAACTTGACATCGGCTAATGACACGCGACCTCTGGCGTTTCTTCGATGTTAGAATATAGATCTGATAAGCGACAGAGAGCTGTGATGGTAATCAATTACACGCGTGTACAGCTAGAAGGCAACATACGAGATGTACGAGAGTATTCGAGACGAGGGACCTGTTTCAGGCTAAGAATGTGCTGCAAGAGAAGCATCGTGTAGTACTCTCTTGCGAGGACGAAGGTTGTAAGGATGTCCTTGGGTAGATTGACGCGTCGTACGCGCTTGCAAACGCGTCCGCACAGCGAGTGAACCTGTCGCGGGCGCCCGCTTAGCGGTCGCGCGGGTGCGAGGAAGGGTGTGCGTGCTGGGATCCAAAGATCGAAGGACCACAGGCTTGAAACGCTCGTTGTCCTGAACAGAAGTCGTTTGGTGCGTCCTGTGGGCCCCAGTTAGACACAGATCTTGAACAATCAGGCTACTGAATGTGCAAACCTTCGCGTAGCGTGCAAGGCGTTAAGAACTTCCTCCCGTTCTGCACACTCTGCGTCCCACGCAGCTACACGTGCCGCCTCAAGCACCTCTAGCTGTGTTTCCCATTGAACTCGCTCAACGGCCCGTCCTTTGCCGTCTTCCTCGTCCGCTTGCCTATAAACCTCTTCTTCTGCCTGCCACGCCTCTTCCTCCGCTCGTCTCATTTCTTCCCTAGCCACGTCATCCAGATTTCTTCGCTCCTCCACCCACTCCGCCTCTTTTACCGCCCGTCTTGCTTTCCTTTCTGCTCTTTTGGCCTCTCGGTTTGCCGCCCTGGCCCCAGCCCTCTCGTCGCACTGGTGACGCCACGCTTTTAACGCGGCTTTCTGGCGTAATAATTCCGCCCATTCTGCCTTGACTTGCGCCTCGATCGGTAGTCTTCCCGTTTGTCTGCGGAGCAATGCAAACCGAGCATCGAAGATTGCACCAAGACGCTGCAATGTGTTGTGATCGTTGACCGTTTGTCTGAGATCTTCTCTAGCTTCTTCTAGATAGCTGGAACCTCCGACGCTGCTGGAGTCTTCATCGCTGCTGAGACTACTCAGGCTGTCGAGGCCGCTATCGCTGCTGAATGTGCTGAGGCTGCTGAGACTTCCTATGCTCGGGGGTGTGTCGATGTTGAACTGCTCACAGCCATGCGTAAGTAGCTGTAACGTCGGTTCAGCTCAAATGTCGCGGTACACTCACGTAACGTGGTAGAGAAACATGTCCGGCGCGATGTAGAGGGGGATACAACGCCGTGGAAGGCCACCCGATAAAGGATGTCATGTCAGTACGTCTATCGTGTAATTGATCGTGATATGTAAGACTAGCAGGGACGAGTTGGTACGTAAACTTCTTGTTGGTGTTAGGAAAGATGGTGCAAGTTCGACCACATACGATCGAAGTCGAGAAAAGAGGTTTGAGGGCCTCAGGCTCGGAGATTCTGAAAAAGCGTCACGGCGTGACCGGGAAATCATGTGCTTCCCGTGACCGTCGCGTCAGGTCGCGTCGCGTTGAAACTTGAGTCAAAGCCTCAAAGCGTGGGGAGCGCCGCCAGAGGACCTCCAAGACTGTTGTACATCCAAAGACACCTGAGAATCACCGAACTAGAGAACAAGTACATATAGATAGGCAGTGTCATGCTGCGTTTGGTCCTTGTATCTAAACGGTGAACTTTCGTTAAACGCGAAGCTGTAACGGAATAAAAAGCTGTACCCTAAACAACTATCGAGATCAAGTGGTCTAACGTGAAGAACAATCTCTCACGAGCCCCCTAAGTCCGTTCTAGGCGTGGATATCCGGATTGGCCGGTCAGGAGAATGGTACGGGTGCATGCGCGCTGGGTGAGTCTGCGGGTGGGTACGCACGACTGGTCCAGGGCTGGCGGGAACGGGACCCATGCTGCGCGCAGAGACTATGGGCGTAATCGGATGTGCCATTGGCATCACTATAGGTTGAGGGGCTAGGGAGTCGCAACTACCAAGGTGCAGACTAGGTGTTAGAAGCTGGAGGGTATACAATTGAAGACGACACGTACGTCGAAGTCCGGCGACGGTAAACTGTTTCATCGAACATCGTTTGTATATGTGGTTTCCGCAAAGCTTGCTTGGTCGTTTGTCTGAGTATGGTCTGAAGGTTGTCGAGTCCTGACCCTCGGACAGGCTGTTGTGCGACTTTGATCTGCTCTAGTTGCGTCTTCAAACACGATACCGCAACCTCCGCTTGCTCCGCTCTGGCCTTCAGGGCCTCTGCGCGCTCGCAGGCCACACGTTTTTCCTGCTCCATATCCGTCTCCAGCGATGCCATCCTCGTAGACAGCAGAGAATACGCCGCTTCCACCACTTGTGCGCACTGGGTCTTCGCATCGCATATCCTCGCATCGTACTCTTCTTCAATTTCCCTTTCCTTTTCACAAGCGACTTCATCCGCCTCATCCGCCTCTATCCTGAAACGCGTCGCTACTTCCTCGGCGGTCCGTATCCGCTTCTCTGCCAGCCTCCACACCACTCCTTTCTGCCTCTCGTGCTGCTGTTGTTTCGTGCTGTCCATCCCAATGATATGCTTTCAGAATATTCAGAACTGTGTGATGGAGCAGAGGAAAGTGTGCGTGTACTAGACAGTACACTGGCAACAATAAAGGCCTAGAGATGGTCGTCGCGGTCGAAGACGCAACTTCAACGTAACATTGACGTCGGCTAACCAGTGCTACGCGGTGCACAGCGCCTATTTAATGTCGAAAATCCACGTACAAAGAATGCGCATACATCATAGATGGCAACATACGCGGTGATCATAGAGTATCTGAGCGTTGTCTGACGGCTGAACGGTTGAGGGCGGTCGCCGCGTTCAACGGAAGGCAAAGCCACGTTACTGGTGTGCTGTAACTGTAACTGAAGCAACGCGTACTGATTTGCGAGGGCGCAGGTTGTAAGGAGGTCTCCGAGTAGCCTGACGCTTCGTACGTGCCTGCGCATGCGTCCGCACAACCAGTGAACCTGTCGCAGGTATCTCTTCGGTCTTCGCCCTTGTACGGGGGACTGGGACAGACTGCAAAGATTGTGCAGCCACGACGTTCGACAATCAATGACTCGAGAGGGCAGCCAGGTAGTGTGTCCTGTCGGCGCGAGGCTCCAGTTAGGTAAAGGACATGAAACGATAAAGGCGGCCAATGTACGAACCTTCGCGCAGCATGCAAAGCTGCCTATAAACTCGTTCACTGCCCTGAACATCGGAACGAACGTCTTGCACCTTCGACTGCGACCACCACGCGGCATTCATATCAACACGTTCGGCATTCCACGCAGCTACGCGTGCCATCTCCAGC
Organism: Ceriporiopsis andreanae CBS 279.92; assembly: GCA_001969225.1. Classification (NCBI taxonomy): domain Eukaryota; kingdom Fungi; phylum Basidiomycota; class Agaricomycetes; order Polyporales; family Meruliaceae; genus Ceriporiopsis; species Ceriporiopsis andreanae. Next base: position 66,640 of record ALYI01003534.1, read on the forward strand.
TCCTCCAGACGAGCTTCCCATTGAAGGTGCTTGCTGGTCCGTCTTCTTTCTTCTTCCTCCGGCCCCGTTTGCCTGGCATCTTCCTCTGGTTCCCGGGGGACATGTTGATGTTACTCAATAGCTTACAAGACTGACGGGGCGTGTTATGCGTGAAATATGTGAGACTGTGTGAGAGTATTATTATCAGATGAGGTGGGCTACGCTCAGATGCATGTTGTGGCAGGAACGACCTTGAGACAACGCTTGTGACGATGTACGGCGTGCCGCGTGACGATCAATACTAGATCAATGCCAACCTGTGATCGTCGCGTCGCGCCCTCGAAGTTTCAAAAGTTATTTCTTGAGCAGTGTTCGGACAGGGAACTGATAAAATGAAACCGGCTTGCTCTGTACAGTACCTACAATTGCCACTATGCAAAGAGATGTACGCGTACTTATAGATGCTGGTATAGTTCTCGAAAAAAGCGCGCATAATAAGCTTGATGGACTGTGTCTGAAACGACGGTGTGGGGTTGTGGGAGAAAATGGTATGAATAGATGAAGCGAGGGGGATTGTGAAGGCAATTGATACAAGTATGAAACAGCTAAATATGAACGAGATGTGTGTGTGTCGCTTGGATGATATCTAAATAATGAACTTGGAGGGATGTGGTGCAACAAATCCGTGGAACGATGATTGGTATGCAGAGTCACTTCCAGGTGGTCATGAGGGGTCGTAAGCAAGAGGCACGAGGCAAGGGTCAAAAGTCAAAGGAGGGAACCTATGAAGGTCTGGGCGACGAGAAGAAAATAGAGGTATCGTATCATGCGTACGAATGGATGGGGGTTGGGGATAGGATTGGAGGATTGACGACACCGCACGCTCATGCACTCCTGCGCACCACGACGCCCCTGCGGCGCTCGGCGTCCTCGAGGACGCTCTTCGGCCCGCGTCGCGCCATGGCCCACAGGAACACCATCACGACCACGCTGAACTGCAGCCACAGCCACAGCTCGAGCAGCAGCCCCGCGAAGCCGGTGCGTTGCGGGCGCGAGGCCATCACTTCCGCGGACAGGCTCGTCTCCGCCTTGTCCGCGACGTCGCTGGTGAGACTCGCGTCGTGGTCGTCTTGCGAGGCGACGGCCGCGAGCCCCGAGATCGCGCGGTGCGAGCGCGAGAATTGGTCGAGCACGGCGTCGAAGGTGTCGTCGATGTCGCCACTCGAGTGGCGCGCATGGGCGACACCGTGATGCCCATGCGCAACGAGCTGCGACCTACGCTTCCTGACAGTGTGTGTGCGGGTGGGGGTATCATGCACAGCGTCGAGGTTGACCGTGTCAGGGTTCATAGCGTACCGCCTCTCTACTCTGTCAACCCAGTGGCTAGTACGCGCCCTCACAGTCTGTGAAAGCCTGATGTTTCGAGGCGAACGGCTGTGTTGCACGGCGGTTTCCGTGAGCAGACCGGTTGACGAGGACGTGGGGAACGGTACGTGGATTTGGTGAGATGAACGAGCTGAGTTCAGGTATCTGTTGGGTGTGGGCGTGGGCGGCTCGACCACAAGCTGAAGGCCTCCCAAGGGAGCCTTTGTTGGTGTCGAGCTGCCGCGACTACCCTTATTTTTCTTTCTGCCAAGGCCGAGACCTTCATCTGTATCGTCCGACACGTCCTCCCACCCAGAGGATGGAGGAGGGGATGATGCCTTCGATGAAGGTGCTGGCGACGAGAAGTGAGAACGAGGTAGAGGAGCTGGGAGAGCTTCGGCCGCCGATTCTTCGATGCGCGGTTCGAGCTGTGGATGGGCCTCGTTACTGTCGTGTCCGGCGCTTCCGAAGCCCGTCATGTCACACAGGCTGCTGGTACGAAGATGGTAGTTCCAGCCGTGTGCTTCCCCTTCACCTCGCCAGTCCTCCGCGCCGAGCTCGCTTCCGAGAGTGTGTGGGAATTCGCGCAACGATCCCGCAGCGGCAAGGAAGTGTGAACTGGGCGAGGGTGAATGAAGAACCGAGTGCGCTGGGGATACAGAGGGCGAGGGCGACACCGCGCGGAAGCGGTCATAACCGCCGTCCGCGGCGTCCGTAGACCAAGTAGACACATCGCCAGCGTCACTCTGCGCGAGGAACGCAGGAGAAACGCTGAGCGTCCGCGGGTACGAACCCGCCTCTTGGTCCACGACATTGTCGCCCGTGCCGTCCGCGACCTCGACGTTGTCGAACAAGCCCATGACCGATTTGCGAGCCCTCTGACCGTGGTGGTAGTGACTGCTAGCGGGGATGACAGCCAAGCGACTACGTGCAGTGCTCTGCAGCTCCCGCAGAATTCCCTGTTCGAAGTCCAGCTCAATCTGGTCCTTGTCTGGAGACGTTGGGGCAGAGAAAACACCTGACGAGGTGCTCGCTCTGCTGATATCGCCATCGATGGAGCGGCGAAGGCTGCTGAAGCGTATAGTATCTCCCGTAGGTTCGTGTTTGCGACTCAAGACGCTCTGCGCCTTGATCGATCCCGAGGCATCGCCGTGCGAGAAGTCTGCGGTGCTCGCAGCATCGTCCGCTTCGTCGTCGGCATCATCGTCAGTGACGACATGCACCTCGGGTTCGCCATCGACCAAGCAATCGTAAGCGCGTCTGATGCTTTCCGCGTCCCATTGCATGGTCTGAAGGCGTTCGGCGGTTATGCTCTGCTCCGCGGTGATCTCAGAATTGGCCTCTTGCAGTTCCCGTATCTTGGCTAGCAGTTGTGAGATGATGGCATGTTCAAGCGGTGGGGGAGGGACAGTAGGAAGACCCGAGGATTGGGGAGGAGCTAAGCGAATGCGAGATGAGGGCCTGGATGAGCCACTGTCTGAGATCGCGAAAGGTAGCGGTAAAGGATCGGACAACGGGCTTGTTAATAAAGCAGTGGGAGGTAGTGTAGGCTGTAGCGCGTTCGGCGATTTCGCAGGGAGAGTCGACAACGGCGGTGCTGGCGAAAGAGCAGGAGATCCCCAGTTCTTGACTGAGGGGATCTCAGAAGGAGGCGCAAAATCCCTTACACCGTCTCCGTCGCCGTTCTCTGTAGGGTCTTCTGCGGCGGCGACACCAGTCAATTGATACCTCAGTGCCTTCAGCCGTTCAGCCCGTTCTTCTTTCTCTTCCTGCCTCTTGCGCGCCATCTCGTCTTCGCTGACGGAGTTCACCTTCTCTTCCATCTCGTCACCCTTCGCCCGCGTCTTTTCTAACTCCTCTCTCAGCCCTTGTATCTCGCGCTCTAGCTTGCGCAACTTGCGTTTGCCTGCGAGGTCGGATTGAGCTGATTCCTCCTCCAGTTTCTCTAGCTTGCCGAGAAGCTCGGCGTTCTGATCGGCCAGGAGAGACAGTTCGCTAGGCGTAACGGATATGCGGCGGATGTGACGAGGGCGGGAGGGAGTTGGAGTGGGTGACTGAGGTCGACTGATCGTGTAGCAGTGCGGTGAACCGGGAGGAAGCGGTGACAGCGACCGCGTAGGGGACGGTAGAGGCGAAGGACCTTGCACGGGTAGGCGTGATAGTAAAGCGTCGTGTCTGGTCTTCAGATGTACGTTCTCCTGGTACAGATTCTTGCACAAGGCCGACGTCAAGCCAAGTTCTGCTCGTTATGTGCAGAGATATTCGAAAAAATAATCAGATATGTCAGAAGACCCTGGCGCTTCAGTGAAAACGTTGCGAAAACAGGCGAGGATGCACGCACCAGTTTCACGAGTCTTGATGATATCCTCGGCAGCGACCAGCAGGCCTGAAAGCTGTTCACGAGATCGCTCGTTGATCCACTCGTCCATGGCTGCAGGATCAAGCCCGCCATCTTCCGCAGGAGGCAGTCCTGCAAGCTGCGCGGCCATCGCGATAGGAGAGTCCAGAATCATGTCCATGCGGGGCGCGTATGGAGGGGGTGGATGAAGAGGAACAGAGGGTGCCCGGCGCATCTTGGCGGGAGGACGCGGTCGAGGTGTTGATGGTACATTGTTTGAGAGCATATTGGCCAGACACCTAGGGTTTTATTCGTACAGAAAGCAGAAACGGAAGGACGGTGTGCCAGTAGGAGTGAGTGGTTGGCTAGTAATTCATAGGTGAGCAGAAGATAAACGGAGGGTCAGAAAGCTTCGCGCCCCCGTGAAGCTAGCGGGTATGTGGTAAAAGCTGACAAGCAGAGGTGGGCAGTCCTGTCTCAAATCGTACTTCACCGGGAAGGCCGCAATTCTGATGCAGCCCGACAAGGGTCAGCCAACGTCGGGCAGACTGGGTATAAACGAGTGGGTAAGGTAACACGTAAAGGAGCACAGACCAGAATTCTGGGATCTTAATGGAATGCCCCCATGTGATACGCTGTGGGGTCAGACGACGGCACTCAATTAAATAATTACCTCGCAACCATGTTACGATGTTTCAAGAGGCGAGTCCAGCCGACGACGTCAGCGACCAGAAGCTCAAAAGCACGCTCAGTTGTGAGATTTGAATATTGGATTGGGATGGAAGATGAGACCAAGTACATGATGGTGTATGTGACCGTGTCAATCGACGTGATACAAATGATATAAGAGAACCCGCGGTCTGATGTACGGAAGAAGGACGTAGATGCATGTGAACGAGTTCGAAGAAAAGTCATTTGGAGGCTTTACTTTTTGGTAGAATCAGTATTAGATGAAGCAAACGCGGAGAACCCGCCAGAAGATGGGTTGGTAGACCCGAAGCCATGGGATCCAAACGCACTCGACGGCTTGCTACCGAACGCAGAGTTAGATCCTAGTGCGGATGGAGCACCAAACACGCCAGTGGATGCGCCATTTGTGGCATTCGACGCAGTCGTGTCAGCGACGCGCGTGCCTCCAGGGACACCGAACTGGAAAGTTGACTTGGGAGCTGAAGCAGGCTGACTGGAGGTTGCCGGTGTCGTCGAGGGTTGTCCAAAGGCCGACTTGCCCGAACCAAATGCGCCAGACCCCGCGCCACCGAACGCACCCGAGCTCCCTCCCCCAAATGCTCCTGAGCTCGCACCACCGCCAAACGCGCCGAATCCGGGCTTAGGTGCATCGCCCGACGATGTCGAAGATGACCCAAAGGCCGATGTTGTCCCCTTAGATCCACCACTGCCAAACATTCCAGAGCCCGCACCTCCAAATGCACCAGAGCTCGCGCCGCCAAATGCCCCCGAACTGGTACCGCCGAATGCACCAAATGCTGACTTGGGTGCATCACCGCCTGTCAGCAGCGTGGGCTTTCCGAAGCCTGCATCGAGGTTCCCGGAGCCCGCGCCACCAGATGCGCTGGCACCGTTCTTGGATGGCTCGCCGGCGGGAGTCGTGGTATTGCCAAAGACCGAGGTCTTCGGGTTACCCGCAGGCGTCGTGGTGCTGCCGAAGACTGAGGTTGGGGCACCGGTTGGCGTCGCGGTGTTACCGAACGCTGATACAGTGTGACCGCCGCTGCCAAACGCCTGACCACCAAACACTGGCTTGGTCTGGCCACCTGTGTGGTTGCCGAAAAGGGGGTTAGCATTGCCAGACGCGGCATGCGTCGGTTCGCCCGCGGGTGTCGTGGTACCAAAGGCGGAGACATGCTTCGAATCTGGCGTAGTGGTGGCCGCACCGAACGCAGTCGTACTTTTGGGATTCTCGCTGCTACCAAAAATACTACCGGTCTTGGGATCACCTGCAGGCGTAGTGCTGAAGGCACTGTTGGTGTACGGGTACGTGTTCTTCGGGGGTGTCGTGGTGTCTGTCGAGGTTGCAGACGACGTGTCTGCGGTCTTCCCGAACACAGATGAAGCCGTGTTGCTTCCAAACGTCGTTGGCGCATTGCTCCCAAACGCAGAGATCGCGCCGCCAGACGGCTGGCCAAAGATCGTCTTTGTGGGCGCGGACGCGGCAGCGGAGGAAGCACCGTCCTTGGGCTTCAGATCGAATTTGAACGTATTGTTCGAGCCGGTGTTGGCGGTTGGAAGCGGGTCGGTATGCTTCGGTGGAGCGAATGAGAAGGTGAACTTCGGTCCACCATCACTGCTAGCTGCCGGAGCTGACGCTGCGGGTGCAGGTTTGGCGGTCGTGGTCGCAGAAGAGGTCGCAGAGGCCGATGCAGGTGCGCCAGGCTTCGCGAAAAAGTCAGGAGCGGTGTTGGACGCGGGTGCATTGGGCTTCGAGAACAGGCCAGCAGCCGAGTTGGACGTGTGTGCAGTCGGCTTCGAGAATAGCCCAGCAGCCGAGCTCGATGCCGGCGCACTGGGAGCTGTATTGGGGGCGAATCCGCCCATCCTCGCGAGTAGCGAACTACCCGTGCTGCCCGATGCCTCCGCAGGCTTGTCCGACTTAGTGTCAGTTCCACTTCCGAGCGGTGGTGCGTTTGCAAGAGAGAAAGCCGTCTTCGTCTCAGTTCCTCCCCCGAGCGGTGGCGCCGATGCGAGGGAGGGCGTTGACTTCGCAGGTTGGCCATTATGCGCTGCAGCGCCGCCAAAGATACCAGCAGTCGAGCTCGAGCCGCTCCCCGCACTACCGGTCGTGGCGCCACTGAAGAAGTTGGGCACTTTGCTGGTGGCAGGAGCCGTGGAGCTCGTTCCTGGTTGTGATGACTGACCAGTGCCGAACGCAGAAGGCGCGGAAGGCTTTGCACCAAGGAAGCTGCTCGTATGGGCAAATGCGCCCTTCGCATTCATTCCGGGGGGCGCGCCGGGGAAAGGAACACTCGAGGGCTTCGGAGGACCTGCATTAGGAATGCTGAGCGCAGGGAGGTCCGATGTCGAAGCCTTTGTAGCCGAGGTGGTCGTACTTGGTGTCGAGGTTGCACCGAAAAGCAACGGATTCGGGGCAGGTGCAGCAGATCCTGGCTGCTGTGCAGGTTTCGAGGCCGTGGATGTCGGTGCAGAGAACAGAGATGACTGTGCGCCTGGTGCAGCTGGTGCCGGTGCCGCAGGAGCAGCTGGTGCAGCGGTAGTTGGCAGGGGCTGGTCTGGGGAGGGCGGAGCACCCGCGGCCAGTTTCATCTTCGCCCTCAGCTTCTCCATCGCAGCAGCCTCGAGGTCCTGCTTCTCCCACTTCGAATACGTTCGTGAGACACGCATTGATGGAGTATCGGACGGCAGTCCCATCCCATCAGGACGGTGAAAACCTTCTACTGGGCCCATGACACGCAAGCCGTTCGCAGCCCTCGAAGGGGTCGACGCACGGGAGCCTTTCTGTGAGGCTGGCACAGGGGTATTGCTAGCTCTAGAGGACCAAAACAAATTCTTGCCCTTGACCGGAACATCCTAAACGATCGATGAGTTGGTGAACACCATTGGTAAAGCAATGTACATACCGGTATCTCTTCCGCCAATGTTTCCGTGGGGCTCGACTTGCGTGTGACGGCCTGCTGCCAGGCGAGCTGCTGTGTATCCTTAGCAGTCTGGTAATCTTCGTCGGTCAACCATTCCTCTACGAAGACCTCTATGTGTTCGTCACGATCGGGATGCACCGAGTCTGCGGGCTGCATATTATGTCAGAGCCAGATTATCCGACGAGGCATATGATGAACGTACCATATTGAATCTTGATCTTAGCCGCTTCACTGTGTCCAGACGAAGTCGTTTTCCTGTCGGTCCGACCTTGAACTTCACACCGTTCGCCTCCCACTCCTCGCCTATGCGTCGTCCGCTGCAGTGCGGGTCGGTGGAGATCAACGGGTCGTCTGGGGTTCCGCTCTCGCGTGTGCCGCTCCGTTTGCCGCGTTTGTGCCTGGCCGAACGCCTCGAGGCCGAATCTGACCCTTCGTCATCGATCTCCGCATCCTCTGCGTCACGACCACGTTTCTGACCACGAGAACTGTCTGCCGTCTTTTTGTTTGACACCACGCGTCTTCGACGATGGCGATGCGGTTTCTCATCCTCACTGTCCACGACTACCTCGTCGTTGCCGAAGGAGTCACCTCGATCCCTCTTCTTCCCTCTCGGAACAGACTCATCTGTATCCATGGGGTCGTCCTTCCGCTCTTCCTCCTTATAGACTGCTCGACGGGCCCTCTTGTCTTTTTTCGGTCGCGATGACTCGAAGGCTTCTTCGTTCAAACTCGCGACACGTTTCGATCCCCGTTTATTGCTTACAGGTGCGGGGGAACGATCAACGTCCATGTCGTCATCAGTCTGTCGACCATCTGCACTTCGCCCATCTTCAATCTCGATGTCGTCGGTGCGGAGGTCCTTGGTCGCACTGTGGCGAGCATGATTGGTGTGAGAAGGTTGACCCAGTTGCACAGACTCTTGTCGAGTCAAGGGCTGAGCACGGGCAAAAGCAGGTTGATATATGCCGGCTGACGGCGGTCCAGATCTGTGCGCTTCTTGACGTTGTGTAGTAGCGCTGGAACTGCAGAAAACATCATGTTCAACACGCGAAGTTATCCGAGCTGGAGAGATTACACACTCTGGAGGAAGTTCGCCTAGACTGGACTCCGACTTGATCCAGGCATCCTGCCTTTCCAAACCTCCTGGAATGGGCACCTCCGACCGTCCGTCTCGGTGCTGGTCTGTAAGATATCATCAGTAGACGAACTACGCCACTGCGATCATGGACGTACCTGTGCCCCCACGACGCGACTTACTGGCGGCCTCGACCTCAGTTGGCGCAGGTCGCTGTTGAGAGACGGTCGTGGATGCTTGCGGGACAACGCTACGCAACCGCGAACGGTTCTTCTCCCTCTCTTGGGCTTGATTCTCCATCTTCGCCTTCTGGGCCGCAGCGTATGCGACATTGAAAGGACGATTATCGTTGTCCGGGATGCCGTGTTTCCGGCGCAACTGCCTAAAAAAGCCTATGTGAGCATCTTTTTTCGGTGTAATGTACTAAAAGTGGGCGTACTTGCGATGCTCTCGTTCTCGATAATGTTTGTAGTGTGGGTGTACTACCTGGTAGACCCTGGCCAAGAACAGCAGCAGGAAAACAACAAGGGTCACGCTGGTGTAACTGACGTCGGATAATGGGTATCGATGCACAGTTATAGCAGGGTGTAGCTCGCCGCCTAGAATATCGGAAGAGTCGTCCATGTCGAGGGAGACGACGGAGGGGTCAAAGGAGGCGGAGGCGGGCAAGAGCAAGAGGGTTCTCGCGCACGCGTGGCGCGCCCTTGTAGGTATATACGCGGAGTTTGAATTGTGGCAGAAGGGCATTAGCGCCCGCGCTTGTGGCTGACTCGTGGCCAACGCGACTCTAACGGGAGGTGGCCACAGCAGTGCCAAGGAAGCTATGACACTCTACAGTAGCCTACAGCTTTGGCCTGATGGTAGCCGCTGTATGCACCTCATGACATACGGTCGCAGCTCTGTGAGAGAATTAGATGTCCAGCCCGCCCCGTCTCGGCAAGATGTCCCTATGTTTACGAGCCTCCGATGAGTCCTTCTGTGAACATAGATTGACTGAATGGTCAATATGCATCCTTTGATTATCATCGACCAGTTCGTGGTGATGATGGGAGCAAATAAAACTGCTCGCGGGGGCTCGGCTCTGTGCGAGTTCGTAAGCCGTGTTTTACCACGTGGGAATTTGAGACGCCTCATAAAGCTGGTACCGCATAACCGTTTCAACTGCTTCTTCCCGGACACCTCTATCCTCCACGTACTCGCCTGCTCAACCCTCCGTTCTCTCGCCATGGCCACCAAGATCATCACCTACGACGAGCTCAAGGCCAACTCCACGAAGGATAGCCTCTACGTCCTCCTCCACGAGAAGGGTCCGTTATCTCCCAGCCAATGGGAAGCCGCGCGTTAATACTCATCTTCTATCACAGTCTACAATGTCACAAAATTCTTGGATGAGGTGCGTTCAACATGTGCGCTGGTTGTGCGGAACTCACGCGCTGACCACGGGAGACGTCTTATAGCACCCTGGAGGCGACGAGGTGATCCTGGCCGAAGCCGGTGAGTCGTACGATCTTGCACAGGAATTCTTAGGGGGTCACAAGTGCATCTCCCACAGGCAAAGACGCAACAGAAGCGTTCGAGGACGTTGGGCACTCTGATGAGGCACGCGCGCTGCTACCAGCTATGCTGATCGGTGACTTTGAGAAGGATGGCGTACGTTTTGCTTGTCGCGTCCGCACGCGCTTCGAAGTTAACACCATCACAGGAGCTCAAGGTCAAGACGGCGGGTAAGTCTGCGTCGGTCGGACAGTCCGCCGCAGTCAACAGCGCGGTCCAGCAAGGCTCCAAGTGCGTCTTCTCGGTCTTCCGGTCGTTCATCAACTGATCCGCAACTCGATACCTGCAGCTTGATGTACTTCGTACCCCTCGGTCTCCTGGGTGGTTACTTCGCATGGCGCTACTACTCCAGTGGATCGTTGTAGATGAGCTGTAGACCGTCCCCTTCTATATCCGGGCCCTCTGGACTTCGCTATGTGGCGTCAAGTCCGCTCCCTCCGCTATGTTCGCACTTGAACTTGCTTTATTTTTTTCCAGAATTCATTCACTAGTTCGTGTCTGTGCACTTAGCCTGTTGTCAATATATAGCTTTCGCCGATTCACTCATCCTGTCGCGTCGGCACGTACTGATGGGCGCGTGCGCCTTATCGCGCGTAAGGAGCAAAGCGGGACACTCGAAGGCGGGAGCGGGCCATTCCGGTCAGTCATTCATCTAGACGAGTCCACCAATATATTCTGAGACCACTTTGAAGATCAAACCCCACTGGCTGAGCGGAACAGTCATCCGCGTTTCATTCGTCCCGCCGGCTTCGGTGGAATGGTACGAGGACATCGCTCGAACGAACAATTGATATGCTAGCACCCTTCATCCGAGAATGCTCGAAAAAGCGTCCCTGCGTGGCGTTAGGTGACGACTCTGCTGGGCGGGACTGACACATCTCAGTACACACAGATTCGCGGTGCAATGACGACGAACATTTACCGGATGAAGTTTGTTCTCCGAGCAAGGCTGACGGAGTCGTGGGCATAAGTCGTCTGACCTTTATAGTCGCACTACCTATCACTAACCTGGTCTGCTTAGAACTCTGAGCGATGTGGTATTGTCATGCGGTACTGTCACAAGTGTATAGAGTCAGCTGTATCTGGTTGGAAGACATGGCGGGAGGTAGGCGTTATCCAAGACAGGTGCTAGTAATTTATGGACAGTACTCTTGCACGACAGCTGTTGAATCCACCAGACTATTTAAAGTCACCCCCTGCAAAACTGTTCAACACAGCGACACGTCGCGCGTCGTAGCTTCTCTGAAACTCGGATGCGCAGACTGGGCATATACCCAGCCTCGCCAGGTGCACCCACAAGCAACTCAACCTTGCGAAAGCGGTCGGCTCATTAGGGGAGTTGAGTGCACACTCTGCCGAGCAAGGATCTACTGGTCGGTACACCGCCTCCAGTGAATTGTAGCCAGCAGCGCATTCAGGCGACGTGCATTGAGCCGACAGACGCAGTTCAGCGACCGCGTACTTCATGATCGCATTGCGCGCCGACATAAGCTTCTTGCTTTTGTCGAAACAAAAGATGAGATCTTCGGTGCTGAGTACGTCATGTCGGCCATCTGGGTGGACGATGCCCTGCAGCAACTGGGCGCCCCGAAGCTGACAGCAGTCATAGAGAGCGAGGCGGTGGACCACATCGAGTTCCAATGTCCGGGAAACATTGGCTGCACTGATGCAGTCGACTTTGGGGTCATAGACGGTGTGCGTGGAACTGCCGCGAGGTTTGTCCAACCTGGCGTCCCACGTTGCGAGAGCAGAGGGGAAGAGGAATCCGAGCTGATATACCGCCTCTTGACGTATCGCCTCGGCGTGGTATTTGTGGCTGAGCCTGAGGATCGCTTGGAACACCGCCCACGTGTTGGATCGGCGAAGCCTAAGTACGAGTGAGATGATGGCGAAATGGAACATAAGGATGGAAAGACGTACAAAAAGCCATCGTAAAGAACCTCAAGGAAGGCTTGGAGGTCAAACGGCGCATCATGTACGTGCACGACCGGATTCCCTTCGAACTTCTCCTCCACCGCGGGTTGGGGTACCTCAAACATATCCTGGAAGATAGGCGACTGCCTAGATAAAACCCCGCGATGCACCTTGAAGGCGACCCCCTCTGTGATGAGCACCACGTTCCCGTCCTTGAACCATAGTGTCGCATGGCGTATGAGGGATGCCCCTTCATCTGCCCCTTCCCTGCGCCGCTTTGCATTCGGTGTTACGTCTGACGAAGACATCCTCTTCTTTAGGCTTGTTCAATAGGGGCGCTACGCGACATGTATCAGAAGGAAACTCACGACGTGGTCTTAGGTCGATGCTTGTCAAGTTAACGGATAAAAGGACGCGTTGCAGCGACGGTGGAAAAAGTTAATGACGAGGGAAGTAAGCGCTCAGTCCTGTTCGCCGTCTTCAGGCGCTAAAAACGACGTCCGGCTGGCATCTCACATCGAGCACGACCGACGTGTTCTCAATTCACCTCTGCTACTTCAAAGCTCAGAAATTCTTCGCAGAATCTCATATTGGTAACATAACATCGCACGGACAATCATTGTTGACGCTCATGTTACCTCAATATCAATAGCAACCCACTATCGTTCGCAACCATGACCGACCTCGAGCACGAGTCCAGGCCGGCGAAGCGACTTAGAACAGACGATACTCACGAATCACTCGAGCGGCACGCGACACTGTGGTTTCAAGACGGCAACGTTGTCCTTGCTGCCGAGAATATCGCGTTCAAGGTGCACCGCGGAGTCCTGGCGAGGCACTCGACTGTCTTTCAGGACATGTTTGGTGTACCCCAGCCAGTGGACGATGAGACGTTTGACGAATGCCCCCTTGTTCGCATGCACGACGAATCACAAGATCTTGCGATCTTCCTCGACGCGATCTACGATGGGTACCAGACTATGTGCGTGACATTCAGCCGCATACTCCAGCTGCAAGGACGCTGACTTCGTCTTCTCGCAGCCTCCGCCGTTCCAATACGTGGAGCACCTTTCGAGCGTTGATCTTGCTAAGTCACAAATACGAGGCGCAGGAGATACGCCAAGATGCCGTCCGTCACATACAACTCATCTTTCCTCGAACACCGGATGCTTGGGATTCCAGGCTGAACGAATCGTCGGACGAGGATACGACGGTCTGACCTCGCTACGACCCTTCAAACGACTGCATCAGCGCGGTCAGCATCGCACGCACGCTGCAGCTATCCTATGTGCACGCAGCCGCCCTGTACGACTGTTGTCAACTCGATGCGCGAAAGCTAGTCGTCGGGATCAATCGTACCAATGGAAAACACGATGAACTCTGCAAGGAGGACCTATGGAGATGTGTAGATGGGCTTAAGCGCATGGCAGCATCGCGAACGACATTGAACCAGGGGATGTGTTACGGCACCTGGGAGGTTTCCGACTGCCTTTCAACCACGAAGTGCGCCTCTGCGCGACGGGATGTCGGGTTCTTGCTCCAATCACCCCCAGACCAAGGGCTCGCATGCAAGAATCATCATCTTCCAACGGCACTATTGGCCCGGATGGAGTGTTTTGAAGGACACCTGAGGGCCTGTGGCGCGTGCGAGACGTGTATCAAGTGCTTATCCTTCTCATTTGATACCTTTCGAACGCTTATTATGGAGAAGTCAGAGACTATGTTGAAGTACTAGTACATATCCTAGGCAAAGTCGCGTACTTAGGAGACTTGGCTATATAGCAGGCTGTGAGGTAATGTCAATATCGGTCCATAGTCAGAATTTAGCCCAGGAACTGGCATCATAAGTATCCATTTATATTTCGATAGCACCACTAGCGAGAAAACTTGGACACCAGCCTCGATTGAACCGGCCGATTCGTTATCATAAACTGATCGAATTGGCTAATATTTTAGTTTGTATATCTACGTATTCTAGTTTTTGTGTGGGAGTTGAGAGATACGACCTGAACATGTGCGTGGCGGAGTCTATTTGTATGTATTTGGCTGACGTCCATTTGAGAACAAAAACAAATAGATACAAATATCGCCAGATCAAAGCGCGCCAATAAATTTCTTCTCGCTGTCTTCGACGTCGACCACCAAGTTCTCTCTGCGGTTCTCTCCCCTTGCATTCTCTCCCTCGAGGTACGAGAATACAGCAAGCTCGTTTGAAGGAGCTATTGTGATCTCAGGTGAGCACTCGCGCCCTATTGCTCCCAGTGATGTCAAAAAGTATATTCCCAAACATCCGAACGCTTCGGCGTGCTGAGTGAGAATTTACTCTACAACGGTATCTGAGCAGTCGTCTTATTATCACGGTTGTATGTTATCGCCGTTTACTGATACTTCCGCCAGACAGGTAAGCGTTGTATGCTTGATCGATATGGGAAGTTGTGGGTCTCAAAAGTGATCATGGTGAGCGCCTTTTTATCCTGGTCGTGTCGTTCTTTGCTATGATGTACATCTTATTCACACTGTACGAGTGTTCCACATTGATGTGGGCGGTATGAGTATATCCTTACTACAACGGTATCTGAGTTCCTGGAGTTTGAATTCATCTTTATCTACCGACATGATGCTGATATTTGCCTTTACTCTAGGAAACCATGCGGACGTTACGCCTTCTCTTCGGGTACCTGGTGTTCCGCGAGCCTGTGCAATGCACACGTTCATCTCAGTACGCTCATATTATGACTGTGCAGTGCGATCACTTTTGTATGTCGTAGGAAATACCTCTGAGTCCCAATATATTCTCTTGATGTCTCTAGATGAGCTTGAGGCGAGTTTTGGCTAACCCGAGTGAGAGGCAGAGTAATATGCGTACTTCAGGTGAGTCTAGGGGCCACTTACGCATATGCAACGCGGTCACAATCAATATTCTTTACTTGATTCTCCCCAAGGTTCTTTACCGGGCCGCGCCCTCACTTCCGCCATGTGCTGTGTAACTTCCTTACACATCTCAAGCACCACCGTCAGTATGCACAGAATCATCGTCCGGGTCATGAGATACCCGTTCTTGATACCGCCTGGATTCTAACTTTGATTTGTATTACAGGCTTGTGATCGTCGTGTCCGCCGGCCTGATGTCCTTTGTCACTACGCACTGGTCTAGCTTTAGAAGTCCGTGGCGAGCATAAAAGCAGGTGGGTGTGCCGTGTGCTCCTGCACCATGTTTTGCATCACCCTCCTGACCCTCTTCGCGCTGCGCGTCTCAGCCGTGACTTGGACTGCGACACCGTTCAATCCGGCGTCCGTACCCCTCGCTGTACGATCTCCCTATTTATCTGCATGGCTTAACCAGGGCAGCGGGACTGCGTTGAACGCAGATTGGCCTCGTTTCTGGACGGGCTCGGTGTGTGCAAACCTCGGCCGATCAACACTACACTGACTGCAACTTAATACTTCCGTAGATTCTTGGATGGGCTGGCTACATCAAGGTAGACGGCACAACGTACAATTTCCTTGGTACGCCTGGTGTCCCGAATGTCGACCCGCTCAAAGCGGCTCAGAAAAGCCTAACAGTAAGCCTGCGGCGGACGCCGAAAAATCGCTCTAATCAAGTTTGCTTAGTTCACTTCCACACAAAGCACGTTCGTCATGACTGCCGGACCAGTTGATCTCACTGTGACGTTCTTGAGTCCTGTCGAGGTAGCATCTCTAGCTTCGGCATGATGTTCTCGTGCTCACGAGCGTTCGCCAACAGCCATCGGACCTTGTCAAGCAGTCCTTCCCTTTCTCGTACTTGTCGCTCTCAGCGGCGCCAACAGATGGCAAAGCTCATTCTGTGCAGCTGTATACTGACATTAGTGCTGAGTGGATCACTGGCGATAACAGCCTTACTGCTAACTGGAGCACCACTACCGGGAGTGTCGTCACACATCAAGTTCAACTCGCGGATCAAAAACCATTCACTGAGGTGTCCGACCATATTCAGCGTAAGTATAAGTATCGATGCTGTGCCTGAGACAAGTTCACTGATTTATTACTCAGAGGGTTCCGCGTTCTACGCCACGACGAATGTGAGCATTGACAAAGGCGCCGCCTTCGGGACGAGACTGATTTTGAATCTCGCAGGTTACTGGGCTCACCTATCAGTCCGGACAGGATATAGTTGTTCGCGCTCAATTCATCAACTCCGGTGTGTTGCTCAACACACGGGACACCCAGTTCCGCGCTGTATCCAACGACTGGCCCGTGTTCGCGTTCGCGCACGATCTCGGAACGATCACTACGGCGCCCGCGCCCGTAGTCATCGCTGTTGGACATGTTCGCGATCCCGCTGTCGAGTACATTGTTGCCAACGGCGCCACACAAGATCGCAGTCTGTTCTTCTGGAGTCAATTCTCAACAATTCCCGCGGCTGTACGCGTTCCCAACTCGCTTGACACATGCGACGACTGACGTTTTGCAGATTTCCTCCTTCCTTGGGGACTACACCGGTGCTGTATCTCGTGCCAAAACTTTCGACGCGAAGGTTCAGGCAGACGCGTCCGCGATCTCAGCGGATTATGCTTCGATCGTGGCGTTATCTGTGCGACAAGCGTTTGGCGCCACAGAAATCACAATCTCCAAGAACAGCCACGGCAGTTTCAACTCATCCGATGTTCTCATGTTCATGAAAGGTCAGCCATCTGTATTGACCAAGTTCGCGACCAATGCTCACTCGCAACGCAACAGAGATATCAAGCGATGGGGTTAGTGTTCGCCTTATTGACCGTCGTACAATGCCACTCACTAGTGACTGCGCTGTAGAATGTGAATACCGTCGACGTTATCTTCCCGGCATGGCCGATCTTGCTATACACCAACCCGACTCTGGGGAAATATCTGCTACTGCCCCTGTTCGAGTACCAAGCAACTGGCCAATATCCAAACAAATGGAGCGTGCATGACATGGGTACGTCAGAAATTGTGTGTCGAGGCTAAATTCTGATGTATACACCACAGGTGCCCAGTATCCACGGGCCCTTGGTCACAATGACGGTATGTGCCTGAGGTGCTTCTCCGAGCACCGACTGATGGTCCTCTGAACAGGAAAGGATGAGCCGATGCCCGTTGAAGGTCCGTTTAACGTCCCAATCTTTCTCACGTCACTGACGCCACATCGCAGAAAGCGGCAATATGTTGATCATGACACTAAGCTATGTCCAAAAGAGTGGCGACAAGTCTTTGATATCGTCATACGTGAGTTGTGTAGCTTTTGACTGTGCTATGTGCCCCTCATCATGAACGTGGGGCATGCAGTTCGATCTCTTGGATCAGTGGACCCAGTTCCTCATCACGGACTCGTTGATCCCTGCAAACCAAATCAGTACAGATGACTTCGCCGGAAGTCTCGCGAACCAAACTAATTTGGCGATCAAGGGCATCGTGGGTATCAAGGCGATGTCCCAGATCGCGTCTTTAGCAGGACAGAGCCAGAAGAGTGCTAATTATAGCGTAAGTCCTCTCGTGATTTCATCTTGGAAAAGGGGAATTTCTGAATCACACGGACACGAATAGTCGATCGCGGCATCCTACGTCACTCAGTGGCAGAAATTTGCAACATCCTCGACAGGCAAACATCTCACTCTTGCAGTACGTGACTATTCGATGAGGACATACGCTTGCTGATGCTTTTCACATTGTAGTACGGAAATGATGCTAGGTTGGCTCGGTGCAACCCGCGTACATTCTTGCTGTACTAAAGCATCGCACAGTTGGGGACTTTCCTACAACCTGTACGGGGACAAATTGCTTCAGCTGAACCTCTTCCCGCAATCGGTCTACGACATGCGTAAGGATATTTCGTTCATCTTTTCCTCAAATATGGCGCTGATACCTTTGGCAGAGACTGCGTGGTACAACTCTGTAGCGAGTACGCTTGCGAATTTTGTTTTTGCCTTTGTCGAGCGATTGACCTACTAACTTGCGTAGCCGATCTCGGTGTACCTCTCGATACTCGGTAAGTCTGGTAGCCGCTAGTTCGTGAACGACTGCTCATTACAATGCTGCTCTTTGTTCAGCCACACCTACACGAAATCAGGTGAGCCAAGTGTCTTTGAGATTGACTATCCTTATCATTGATACCCTCTCAGACTGGGAAATATGGACCGCGGGAATAGTGTCCTCGACGACTGTCCGTGATCTCTTCATTAGCGCGGTGTGCAAGTACGCGGCGGACGGAGAGAATTCGCAGCCTCTCGGCGATTGGTACGAGACCAGTAATGGCGCTGTCGAAGGATTCAGAGCAAGACCGGTAGTCGGCGGTCATCTGGCATTGGTGAGTGAACCGGGCTCCGCCACAATTTGAGGCACACGAGGCTAATGATTGTTCAGCTGGCACTGCCGCCGCCTACTACGGTAGAGGCTGTCGCCACAAACTCGAGTGCTCCAACTGCGACCGCACCAGTCAGTACGCCGAGTAAAAACGGCGCGGTGAGGGCGCGGATATTCAGCTTATAACGCAGCAGCCGGCGGGCAGAATGCGTAACGGGTTCAACAGCTGTATTTCTTGTTATTTATGAAGTTATTTATGCATAGGTCACGATAAACCATTGTACTGCCCCCTTGTACTCCGAGGTGCTTCAAGATCACGATCTACTCAGATAAGACGGAATCCGCCATCGACTTCGAGTCTCTGGCCGGTGATAAAGCCGCATCTGTGATCATTTCAGTCGTATTTCCTAGGAATGCCAGAATGAATACGCTCACTTCATCACGAACAGATAGGCCTCCGCGATCTCGTCCGCGGTAGCGACGTGTCCAACGGGTAATTTGTTGGAGTAGTCGGCGATCATACCGGCCTTGGCCTCCTTTGGGAGCATGTCCCATATCTATTCACAGCACATCAATACGCGGGTGGAAATGACGAAGTATCATTGTTCTTGCCTCTGTGTCTACAGCACCCGGGCTGACCATGTTCACGCGCAGGGGAGCAAGATCGACGGCTAGTCCGCGGACGAGCGCGTCGAGCGCGCCAAGGGGCGTGATGAGCGCACCAGTCTTGGGAGACGGTTTCAGTAGTGCGGTGCCTGGAATCATCGGCACGATCAGAAGATTATCTCCCGTGGTCATTTGAACACTTGCCTCCAGTGAAGGTGATGGAACCTCCAGCGCGCAACTTGGCCTTCTGCGCGGCGGTGGCTGGCCCCCAGTATCTATCGTCGAAGATGTCTTTCGACGGCATTGGAATGGAGAGGTCGTTGAAAATCGAATTCATAACTCACCTCTCATTTCTTCCAGCTTAGCCTCGTGGAAAGGAGCTGACAGCGCGAAGAGCTTGTCGAGGCGGCCGCTGGTGATCACGAGATGGTCGAACTCGCCAACCTTCTCGAAGAAGGCAGCGACGGCCTTCGTGTCGGACACGTCGACTGTGTCGCCCGACACACGGCCTTTCAGCTCGGGTCCCAGACGCTGCAGCTCGGGGTCGGCGAGTAGCCTCCCAACAGCGGCGGTGACCTTCGCCTGGGTAGACGACGCGATAATGACATGTTCAGCGAGCGAGAGCAGAGATACTCTGGCCACGCCGTAGCCAATGCCAGAGGAGCCACCGATAACGACAAGTTTCTTGCCTTGAAGGGTAGCCATGTCTGAGCGTCGATGTCGAACAACTTGGATGGGTTTGGACGAATGAGGGTTGGAGTCTTGAAAAACGAACTACTCGGCTTATATGTGTTGAGATGGATCTGCGCCGCTGCCGCGGTCCTAGGCGTCGACGGCATCCTGACCGTAAGTGGCAAGATCTTGTGCCACCAGCATCCTTTCGGGGACGGTCAATGATGAGCCGTACAAAGCGCCCGGAGTGACGGGCAGGCCTGTCCGAGAGCAGATGCCAGCGACGCACAAGCAATGCATGCACCACTCAACATCACTCATTCTGACTCTACCAGCGGTCCCGACGCTAATGACGTGTATAAGCGCAGCCATAGCACTTTTGCCTACTTGGCTACGACGCGGCGAAGCTATCCCGCGCTGCGTCTACAGGATTCAACGCGGCGGCGCAGGTCGCTTGGGTTCGCGCGCAGCGCCCCGCAGGTCGTTATCACATTCCCAACAGACTTGGCCACGACCTGCGGTCCTGTCTTCATAGCAACATGCATCCCGGACCCATAGGGTGGCTTACTTACGAGGAGCCTGTACGTCGCGGAACCTTCGCCATTTTTTTTCATCAGCGCAAGGCGGCTCTTTCGCATCTTACTGGTGCTGTGTTTTATGCTCTCGATCACGATGCGAGCCGAGTGCTTCTCTGGACGTGTGCACAGGGAAAGACGAGGCGAAAGCCGTGGAAAGCGTTCGAAGACTCACTTTTGATTTCATTCCACCCACGTTCCACTGACGCCATATTGCAGGGGGTAACAATAGGCGTGTTGATCATGGTACTCAGGTACGTCCCAATACCGGTGACGAGCCCTGATATTGACTTATGTGAGTTTTGTCACCTTCTGCTGCGCTAGCTGGGCCTCATCCAACAACGCGGTCATACAGGGAAATTTGAAGTTCAGCTGTGTATCCTCGATCGTTGGTGTCCATCGTCAGCGCATTGCACAAACATGCAGCGCTCGCAGTCTCTGCGCGATTGATACTAGTTTGTTGAAAGGTTCGGAGCGAGACCGCTATTTAGAGTCATTTGCTGATTGAAGGTTTGTTTGGTAGGTGAAGCTGACACAGATTATGCACGTCTTTGAATATTTTCTCAGCCAGCGTCGATTCCTTCTCCGGGAATGACAGACATTATAGCCTCAAATTCAACCAGGCTAGGGACTGCGATCGCTTCAGTCGGTACACTGAGCAGACGGTTCTCGAAGATTCAGGATAAAGGTATGCGGAGTGCGGATAAAACAGCTGCATTTTTTTTGTTCAGGAACCGATACACCACGCGACTGTACCACATTCTCGTGTTCTGGGATGCTCCGATGTGGCCTCGACGCCACGATACGCTCAGATAAGCGCCAATCCGCCATCCACTTCGATCCTCTGGCCAGTCACGAAGCCACACCTGTGACTATTTCAGTTGTGTGCTGGCAATTTGAGAGGATCCACTCACTTCATCACAAAAAGGTACGCCTCCGCGATCTCATTGGCAGTAGCGACGTGTTTAACGGGCAGTTTATTGGAGTAATCCGCCATCATCCCAGCTTTAGCCTCCTTGGGGAGAACATCCCATAACTATTCGGGCAAATTAGCGTGTCGAAAAGAATGATAGGTGGTGCGCTTACCTCGGTGTCTACAGCACCTGCGCTGACCATATTGACCCGAAGGGGCGCGAGATCGATGGCCAGTCCGCGGACGAGCGCATCAAGGGCACCAAGGGGCGCGATGAGCGCACCAGTCCCCGGGGACGGCTTCAGCAGCGCGGTACCTAGACTTGCCGACATGTCAGAAGGATCTCACCGCCGTGGGAAATGTTCGAACACTTGCCTCCAGCGAACGTAATGGAACCGCCTTCGCGTACTTTGGCCTTCTGCGCGGCGGTAGCTGGACCCCAGTACCTGTCATCAAAAATATCTTCGATGGCGCCAGAGTCAGAGGGTGTAAGAACAATACAACTTGAACAACTCACCTCTTATCTCTTCCAACTTCGACTCGTGGAAAGGACCCGACAGCGCGAGGAGCCTGTCGATGCGGCCACTGGTGATCACGAGGTGATCCAATTCGCCGATCTTCTCGAAGAAAGCTGCGATGGCTTTCGTGTCGGCCATGTCGACCGTATCGCCTGATATGCGTCCCTTCAGCTCGGGTCCCAGACGCTGTAATTCGGGGTCTGCGAGCAGCTTCCCAACAGCAGCGGTGACCTTCGCCTGAGAGGACGACGCGACGATAACATGCTCGGCGAGCGAGAGCAGGGACGCTCTCGCCACACCGTAGCCAATGCCGGACGAGCCACCGATGACGACAACCTTCTTGCCCTGGAGAGTAGCCATGCTGCCGAAGTGCTAATATCAACAACGTGGGTGACTTGTTGCAACTCGGAGTGAGTCTTGAAGCTTGAAGTGTGACCGACCTAGCTTTTATATATTGGCTAGATCTGCGCCGCTGCCGACGTGCTGACGACGCTGGTCAGGCATCGACGGCATCTGTCTTCTTCATCGTGAGTAACTAGATTTATGACGCCCATCTTCTTCCGCGCATATCCTGATGACGGTTATGAGAAGATGTCTGTATACAAATAAGCAGATGACCGGAATATAAGAATAAACGAAAAGAAATATGGTTAGACGAAGGAGCGCCCACAGCGGGCAAGTACTCCGAGAACCGATGCGCGCAATGCACAAACAATGTCTGCACCGCGCAACATCGCTGTACCGGCCCTACAGCCTTCAGGCAGTCAGTGCCGACGCTGACACGTTTAAGCACACTCTTGGTACTCGTTGCCATCTTGCGACGACGCGGTGAACATGCCCGAGCTGCGTAGCTTGTATTCGCCGCGCAGCGTCCCGCAGGGCGTCCTGACGGCACCGACGCTCTTGGCCGCCATCGTCAGTACTGCGCGAGAGGCACATATGGGACGCAATCAGCAATGCGCTCGCTGTAACACGAGGCCAGGGATCCAGCTCAAGCTTCAAGGTCATTTGCTTACGAGACGACGATTATGCTTCCGACGGTACAAAGATAAACCTTCCCCATTGTTTCTCGATGGAAAGTGGAAGGGCGAGCCCCAGTGATGCAGCGGCCACCGCGTACAACTCCAGGTGGCGTGTCCGACGATCGTCTGTGGTCGAACGTGTCACGCTTTCGAGTGCGTATTTCCCATCAAGCTGACGAACGGGGTAGACCAAAATTTGAGTAGACAACCGATGACAGCATGACGCGTGTTGCGGCCTGTACATGTCTATATGATGGTTTCGCCTCCGTCAACTACAATTCGCTGACCAGTAATGTAATTGCACCTGTATTTGACATTAGACAAACTGTTCACTTTGATCGAAACCTCGAACGTACTTCATCAGGAACAAGTATGCCTCAGCAATCTCGTCTGGAGAAGCTACGTGCTTCGCGGGGTGCTTCTGAATCATCTCGGCGAACATCTTGTCCTTGGCCTCTTTCGGGAGTCCATCCCAGAGCTAATCAGGAGTCGCGGTATTGGATACACAGATTTTGGACATGAAGTAGAAGCACTGACCTCGGTGTCAACGGCACCCGGGCACACCACATTTACGCGGATAGGCGCCAGGTCGATAGCCAGTCCTCTGGTAAGAGCATCCACCGCACCGATCGTGCTGATGATTATAGACCAGGTAGGTCGTGGCTTCAGTAGACTGCTCCCTATAATTTCGCGATCATGCTCAATTTAAGAGGACCATGAAGACGCATCTAGGTGTCGTACCTATGGTGAATATGATGGATCCTCCTTCCCGAATCTTCGCCTTCTGGGCAGCCGTCGCTGGACCCCAGAATCTTACATCAAACACCTCTGTTAGACCGTCAGGCCCACAACGTCGTCGAAACATAGGCTGCCCGACTCACCTCTGTGCTTATCCAAGTTCTCGCCCCGATATTCGAAAGACGTAGAGATATTGCCGCTCGTGATGATTAGATGGTCGATTTCGCCGATTCTTTCGCAGAAAGCTTGCACAGCCTGGGTATCCTTGATATCGAGAATATCACCTGTAAGCCGACTCTTGATGTCCGCTTGTCGTTGCAGCTCAGGCTCTGCGAGCAGCCTCTGAACGGCGACATCGACCCTCTCTCGCGACGAGGACGCGATGATAACGTGGCTGGCGTATGAGAGCAGCGAGGCCTTCGCGACGCCGTACCCTATACCAGAGGACCCGCCGATGATAACGACTTTCTTGCCCTGCAGCGTAGCCATGGTCGATGTCTGGGAGTATGGTGAGTTAGGATATGTCTTGATACTTGCTTGAGAAGCAAAAGCTCTTATGTGCACGCTTTGTAATAATTCCCAAGCTCGCTATCTTTGTGTGGGTCATGCGAGCCTGCGGACGTGCGAAATGCCGGGTAAGGAATAGTCAGTGGAATCGAAGGGCGCGTTCGTGTGAATTCCGTACCTGACGTACTATGCTTTGGGCACTTGTGAAAGCATACTGATCCCGGCGGGTAGACGCCACAAACAACAGTGGTCATACATACTACGCTTCCAAAGGCGTGTTATCTATCAACATGAAGGACGAGGTAGATCACGAGTGAGTAGATATTGCATAGTAGAGGTTATATTACTTCACAACGACGACACGACGCGTGTTGCGAACTGTACATGTCTATATGATGCGATATCCCCCGTCGACTTCGATTCGCTGACCGGTGATGTAGTTGCATCTGTAGTTTCCATTAGAGAGAGTGTTTCATTGGATCGAGACCACGAACATACTTCATCAGGAATAAGTACGCCTCAGCGATCTCGTCTGGAGAAGCTACATGCTTCACGGGAAGCTTCTTGCCGGTCTCGGCGAGCATATTGTCCTTAGCCTCCGTTGGCAACCCGTCCCAGAACTGTTCACGAGTCACAGCAATGAATACACAGGTTTCGAGACGCTGTAACCAGCACTTACCTGGGTGTTAACAAGGCCTGGGCACACCACATTTACGCGGATGGGGGCTAGGTCGATAGCCAATGCTCGAGTAAGAGCATCCACTGCGCCAATCGTGCTGATCATTATAGACCAGGTACGTTCTGGCTTCACTAAACTGCTCCCTGTGATCATGCACACGTGATTAGTTCAAATGGCCATGAAGACCCGTCTATGTGTCGTACCTATGGTAAATATGATGGATCCTCCTTCCCGAATCTTCGCCTTCTGGGCAGCAGTCGCTGGACCCCAGAACCTGTCATCAAACACGTCTGTCAAACCGTCAGTCGCGTACTTGACAAGGTTGAAATCCAGACTACACGACTCACCTCGGTGCTTGTCCAAGTCCTCGCTCCGGTATTCGAACTGCGTAGAGAGGCCACCACTCGTGATGATGAGATGATCGATCTCGCCGATTCTTTCGCAGAAAGCTTGCACAGCCTGGGTATTCCTGAGATCGACAGTATCACCTGTAAGCCGATTCTTGACGTCCGCTTGTCGTTGCAGCTCAGGCTCTGCAAGTAGCCTCTGAACGGCGACATCGACCTTCTCCCGTGACGAAGAAGCGATGATAACATGATTGGCATAGGACAACAGCGAGGCTTTCGCGACGCCGTACCCTATACCAGAGGACCCGCCGATGATAACAATTTTCTTGCCCTGTAGCGTAGCCATGGTCGATGTCTGAGAGTATGGAGAGTCGGGAAATGTCCTGATATCGATACTTGCTTGAGAACGAACAGCTCTTATGTATACACTTTATGATGCTTCCTTAAGCTCGCCATCATCTTTGTGTGGGTCGGGCGAACTTGCGGACGTGCGAAATGCCGGGGAAGGAATAGTGGAATCGAAGAGCGCGGTGGTGTGAATTGCGGACCTGACGTAACTTTTGGACATGTGTGAACGCGTACTGTGCTCGGAGGTAGGGACCACAACAATTCCCGTTGCAAGCGCAATCCTATCGACGTAGCCTCATGATCAATATTAGCGAGTCTGGCTGGGTGACTCACTGACTGTGGCCGGTCGAGTAATAGAGTATGCCGTTCCGTGATGACCGCCTAGGGTAAGTTGCCGTCAACGTAGAGGGAGCTACTCACCTTGGCTGCACCACCCATGGAGCGAAGATGAAAGAATTCAGCAGCACCCAGAATGCCAAGCCGTCCTCGTATCCCGAGGGCCCGGTGATCAGAAGTGGGACCCACTTGTAACGCCGGCTTTCTGAATCCGATGTTCCCCGTCGACTTCACCGAGGGCACAGTCGCCCAATAAATTGCGGTTGGTCGCATATCCGCAAGCGTCGGTGAAACCAGCACGTACTTCACCGGGAAATAGTGCAGGTTAGCGCTTTCGTATGCCGTGACGATACACAACAATTTTCGCGGGCATTGTTGGCGATCGCCGATCACTGTCATGCTTGGCCGCTGTGTGGGGTCGGCTGAAGATTTAGCTTATGCATGTTGCAAGCAATTATGTTTGAACGGCATGCGCATCTTGGGGAGGGCGGTCGTGCGAGCAGATGCAAGTTCGACGAGTTCAACTGCAAACAACGGACGGCGCGTTGGCTGCACGTGTGCCGTTTTTACCATCAACTTGTGACCTTGCTTGAGAGGTTTTTGCTAACGCGACTATCTGTCTGCAGAAGAGATGGAATTGAACTGTTGCTCCGTCGATTAGAGACCGGCCGGACAACATGTGCTGTGAGAGTTTATACAATACGGTATCCTCAGTCAACGTCGATCCTCTGGCCAGTGAGGTAGTTGTATCTGGAGAGGAGATGAGACGTGCTCCAACTGCGGTAGACAGATACGTACTTCATCGCGAACAAAAAGGCCTCAGCGATCTCCACTGGAGAGGCCACGTGCTGTTTTAGCAGTGTGATATCGGCTGAGTGACAGTAGCTCACCTCGAACGTTCAAAATGGCTAAGAATCTCGTCGCGGACATCTCTATCGTACAGTCCTAGGCTGTATGGTTTGTGTGTCGAAACCACAGCGTTCACGAACGCTGACCTGGACATCCTCCAGCAACGTACTTATTCGCACCTTAACCATGGTCAGTCGCGTAGCCATGAGATGACGTTAAAATCAACGAGTACTCAATCAGGAGCAAGCTCAACTCAATAATGTCGTCTGGAGTAGCGACGTGCAAGAGCGATTTCCGGCGTGACAGGGAGCTTCCGACCACAGTCGGCCAACACCTCCTGTGACCTCCTTAGTCAATGAAGCCCAAGAATGAGTCGTTAGTGTCGGTATTAGTCAGGGCGAGCGTAGAGAATTCAATCTACCTTGGGTAGAGTTCTCATACTGACTGTA
This sequence comes from Ceriporiopsis andreanae CBS 279.92, assembly GCA_001969225.1. Classification (NCBI taxonomy): domain Eukaryota; kingdom Fungi; phylum Basidiomycota; class Agaricomycetes; order Polyporales; family Meruliaceae; genus Ceriporiopsis; species Ceriporiopsis andreanae. Next base: position 93,338 of record ALYI01003534.1, read on the forward strand.
GGAGTCCGATTCGTACGAGTCCTGGATCAAGTGCTACTACCTGGCGATCGTGTGCGTACCAGTTAAAACTGGATCCGCATAAGAACCTAGACAATACTTACATGTTTTGAGCATAATATAATCCGCCTTCGCTGATTCTCCGCCTGCTGTACCAAGTTGAAGCTTTGAGAGGGCATGATGATGACATAATCCGAGAAAAACAGAGAAGCGCTGGCGACACGCGCGTGTGGCGTGAATCGGGCAAAGCCGAGTCTCGTGACACTCGGCGGACTTTGCGCAATGCAGCAACGGGCGCGAGCTTGGCACACCCACGGATGCCGTGGAGGATGTTGGAGAGGCGATGGGCGCGGTGTGCGCTCAGGTCGCCCGAGCACCCATTTACAGCGGCAACTCTGCTTTGAGAGTGTTTCCACCCACGGCAAGCTGAGACTCGGGCTCCGAGACTTTACCTCTGCTGACTTTTGTAAGTCTGATCTGGTCGCTCTTGGCTTACACTGACATCCGAATAGTCTGGGTGTCAGCCACTGACCTGCTCCGTGAAGGATGCGCTCAAAGAAAATGGGCTGCCACGAAACATACTCGGTATTTCGCCTGGGCCGCCGGGCTGATTTAAGTACTTGAAGGACCATGCTAACCAGATGCTCATCAGAACCCCGCCACATCACTGCTCGCCACGTTTACGTTGTCCACTACCTGCTCGTGATACACTATGGTCAAGAATGGCGCCGTTATCTACGCGTCGCAGCCCACAACAGCCATCATACCGGGCGTGACTACGAAGTACATCGAGGAGGAAATCGATCTCGAGAACGTCCCACTCAATGGTGGAACACTCATCAAGGCCATCGCTTTGAGCAGCGATCCGTACATGCGCTACCGCATGCGTGACATCAGTATCCCCATGTTCTGTCCAGCCCTGCACCTTGGACAAGTGTGAGTATATAGACACATTTGCGACACCCCTTTTTGCTGACTCACTTTGCGCGTCTAGGATGGATAACTTTGGTGTCGGTACGGTGTTGCGCAGTGATGATCCCGCGTTCAAGCCTGGAGATTTTGTTGAGGGCTACATCAGTACGTTGTCAACTGTCCCTACGTAGAAATGCTCACCGTTCTATGAGCCAGACTTTCAGGAATACTCTATCTGGCCTCCACCTCCAAACCTCCGCCACTTCCTCAGCTATCTCCAGGTCATCAAGCGACCGAGCAATATCCCTGCAACTGTTTACGCCGGTACCCTTGGTCTCGCCGGTAAAAGTGCTTTCTCTGGCTACGAGGTCTTTGCCAAGGAAAAGACGAAGCAGGTTTGTATTATCATCCTTGCTGCTTTTTTGACCGCGATTTCTAACCACCACCGCGCGTCTAGGCCAAGACACTCTTCGTCAGCGGTGCTGCTGGGCCTGTAGGAACGTGAGTGACGCGTTTCTGGTCGTTATTAACGCGTCTGACCAGAGGGGTTAGCTTTGTGTGCGAGTACGCGAAGACAATCAACCCCAAGATCAAAGTGATCGGCTCAGCGGGTTCAAAAGAGAAGCTGGATATTCTCAGGAATATCGGGGTGGATGTGACCATCAACTACAAGGAGCAGGACACCGAGGCGATCCTCAGAGAGCACGGCCCAATCGACATGTCAGTTTTGTTCCTTCCCGTTGACAAGCTGAGACTCAGCATTTGCACAGCTATTGGGACAACGTCGCAGGTTCAACTCTCGATGCAGCACTTGTCAACATGAGCTATGGCGGGCTTATCGTCGTATGTGTTAGATTCTGTTCAGCCGTACACAGACACTGATCAGTCATAGGCGTGCGGCGCCATCAGCGCTGCAAGCAACAACGGCGAGGGTAGCATCGTGAAGGTCAGGCTCACCATTGCGCCGCTGCGGCTTCTATTGACTCAGACTCCCTCCTCAGCACTTCGAGGAGATCTTCGAACGCAGTATCGCTGTCCGCGGCTTCATCGTCGGTACCCACGACGTCGCAAAAGCGCTCCCTGAGTTCTACGACAAGATCACGCCACTCGTCCAAGCAGGCAAGATTACATACCGCGAGCATCGGTACAATGGTCTGAAGACTGCAGGCGAAGCTCTTCAAGCGGTGCATGATGGCAAGAATCTTGGCAAAGCCGTAATCGTTGTCGCCGATGAGTAGGCTCAGACCACCAGGGTCGAACTCTGGACATGATACGAACATAATCATGTGTACCTTCCGTAGCATATTTTATAAGTTTGAAGTTACAAAGAGTTCATTGCAACTTACATTGCAGCACGGACTAATAAGGAGTTTTTACAGCGTCGACCTGAGTTGCAGTGTCGGCTGTTTCTCTAACTCTAAAAGTAGTTAACGGAGACAAGATAGCGATTCTGCAAACGACGTCTAGCCTCAGAAATGCACAGGTCGTTCTATAAAGGCTCACCTCATCCCGCGGGCCATCCGTCTGTGAATAAATAAAAAACACGTCAACGACGCCTCGACATCGCGAGACAAATCCAACACATACAATGATCACGTATACATGGTCTGTAATCCAGTATTGGTTCACTCGTTCAAGCTGGGGGAGGACGGTCTGATAGTAAGGCAGCGATGACTCGCATGCCTCGCCCAGAACGTCGTCTGCGTCGATCACAGAAGCCTTCGTTACTAGTCTCCCTCCGGTTGGGAGGCCTTCGCCCTCTGGTGCAGACAGCGTCCGCGCCCAATCGATAGTGTCCGGGTTGAAGTCGAGGACGCCCAACTTGAACGAGTCTGGATCTGGGAACGACCATGATTGGCCGCTTGCAAAGGCGGACTCATCGCCGCCGCCAATGGCGAATGGAAGCCTGTAGCCTTCAGGTGCTTCGACTCGTGGAAGAGAATGCGGCGGATGGCGGATGAGGAAGACACGGCTGATGGGCGGACCCCACTCCTTCCAGACGACCGGTTCGCTGCCGTCATTCGCACCGGCCTCGAGGAACTGCAGGAGGCGCTCGATGCTGATTGCGCACACGAACTTCCATGCCCGTTCTCCCGCTTGAAGGAAGGAACAACACGAGAAGACAAGGATCCCGGCGGCGACTTGAGCTTGTTCAAATTGCGTGGATGAGGTGGCCACGCCAGAAGCGTCACTGTTGAATGACAACGGGTGTATGACGCCCGTCTGCAGCTTCGCCGTAGTATCATCCGACGTGTCGAGAATCATCAGCGGGAGGCACAGGCATGCAACAAGTTCCTTTTCACTGTCCCAAAGGGCCGGAGATGCGGTGCTTCTGGGACGGATGCGGTAAATATTCAGTCTGTATACGTCATACAAGCCACAGTGGGACTCGTAGAAGTTGAGGACAACGCAGGTGGTTTCATCGATGAACAGAAAGTCGAGAGCGCCCGGAGGTAATTCATACTATTTCAGGGTGGCAATCAGCAAAGATAGTAGCAGTGAACGTTCAAGCCATGCACCCACCGTGGTCTGGTCGTTACCACCAGTTCGGGGACCACCTGTCCAATCTTCGACGAAGGAGAGCCAGTTCTTATGGTCGTCTGGACTGGACTCCGGCGGTGCATCTTCATACAAGACGCCGCATCGACGGCCGATGATCTTCATTTTCTTCATCGCTGCATGATCTCCAGAGCCCGACATTGGGCCGTTTACGCGGATGGCCTGAACAGGCCTGGATGCGAACGGATGCACGTTCAATGTATCTTCTGCGAGTATTCTGATATACAGATCCCCTTCATTGAACCCGGAAGGACTACCAAAGAAAGACGGTGAGCATCCCTTCTCGAAAGAACTGCTAAGACGCACCTTGTAACATGACTCGTCTGGCAGATAACGGTCAGGTTCTGGCTACGGTCTATCGCGAAGGTTTCCATTAGGTCTTGTGGCGTCCCGAAGCGCGATGGGAAGTTGATGTAAGGCTTCCAGTTGTCCTGTATTGCGATAGGCTGCATGGTTCGCCAGCGATGCATGCAGTCAAGAAGCGCCGCTCTGGCTTGGGCGAAAGTGACGTCTTCAGGGGCACGCGCACGGACATAGCGCTTGCCCAGCCGACACATGTCGTTGCGGTATGGCGAGCTGACCACGGAGACCAGCGTTCGAAGACGGTGGCAGGTCTGCATCGAAGTCAGAGGCGTTGCGGCTTCTCGATGGCTAGAACGCACCTTGGAGAATGCCTCCGCACCAGCCATGTCCGTCCTACTGAGGATCGCGAGGATCGCATCGTCATGAAGCACGTCGAGGATGCTGCGTACACTAGTAGTTGTGCGGACCGGGACGCCCTTATAGTCGTTGGGCGGGGTGAGTGGACTCGGCGTCGACGGCGACGCCTCGACAGATGTCGGGGAATCGGGGAGCGAGTCCGGGGCCATTGAGGCATGCGCAGGACCTATGGAGTTGAGGACGGTCCCAGCGCAAGCACGCCGTGCCACAACCTAGTTATATCACTTCCGGGCCATTGCCGAGCATCCTATTCAATGGATTTGTACACGTGCCGAAGGCATTACTTGCTGTACCTGATGTGCTTGAAATAAGCCCTGTACGGTGTCTGTATGAACAAAGGCGGTCTATGAGTGGTGTTCGTCAGCGAAAAGTCGATGCAAGACGTGATGCAGCTAGTCCGGCATCAGATATAAGAGATGGCACAAGCATTTTTTGACGCTTGGGGGTCCTACTTGAGCGCCGCACAAAGTACTCACGCACCATCTCGGGTCGAAGCTGTGAAGTCTATTGAGGTTACATCTGGTCAGAAACGAGTGTTCGGGGATGATGTCATGGGAAACGCTTTGGCGGGGCACGACTTCCTGAGGAGAGCAGGCGTGAGCCTGAGACAAATACATCAGAGGGAGGCCTACTGTATATAAATTACCAAAAACCGCCGATATCCTTCCACACGCACCCGTTTGTGCGACAAATGGACGACACGACGCAGGAGCACGTCACCCTTGCGGCGCTCGAATTGCTAACAAGATTTCACGCGATACTCATAAATGTCAGCACATGGAAGGCGCGTAGGTATTGTGATGGACACGCACTGTGTTAGGGGTGGACCATGCATTCTTGCGATATCAGACGCGTCCCTTCGTCGTCCCTTCGTCGTGTAGGCTTTGTTGTTCGATAGAATGGACACGGCCAACTGAAGCTTGGTAACAACATCAGTTATACGCACTAGAGCGTGAAATGTCCATGCTTACAGAATGAAAGCTTGCTAGCGGACGAATAACTAGACCGCCTGTCTTGACATGTTTGACATGTCAATGGCTACCGTGACGGTGTCCACTGGTCGGTTTCCCTCAGACACAACAGAATACGCGTCCAAAAAATGGCCGCTGTGCGAAATTGAAGACATAGATGCGATTAAATCGCGTGCATTGCAGCGGGGCATGTCTGGCAGAGCGAGATGGTGGGGGTCCGAGGTCAAGGGAGAAAAGCGCCAGAAAAGCTCGGGAAAGGCTCGAAAAGGAACCCGTCGGGATTCGCATCACGTGAGCATGGCGAGTGGGAATTTCCACGAGACGTCCTGCAGGAGCCCGCCCTTGCAGCACAAGACGGGATATTTCGTCGCTAGTACATGACATTTGGTAATTTTCTAGCAACATTTCTGACACCGTGACATTGCCAATCTGTGCAAAGTCAAACATTGAGATGATAGTGGGTGAAAGACTACTGCACAAGAGCTATTGACAGGTTGTCATAAACTTTATCAGCAGCTACATATGCTTGATTATCGATGCGGTGATTTTTGGACTGGCACGCCTTGGGCACGTCGTCTGGAAAATATTATGTTTTATGCTCAGCTGCAGGCTCTTTGTAGAACCTCGCCTCTCAGATGAACACGAGGTATGTCACCCACAGTTTTTGTAACGTTAGTCATCTTACGAGCTATAGGAATTTCCAGGTTTCCCACCAGCCTCTTTCGCGTCGACGGATCTGTACATCTTCATCTACTAAATACCCCAAGAGGTTTTGTGAACTTGACGGGCTCGACTCTGGAGCACCCACTTGAAGAATATAGCAGCTGAGACGTCAGAACTAGCCCAAGTATCACTGCACCTGAGCTCACCGGACAACTACCCACGAGACGAGATCACCGCGACATCCGAGTCGTAGCCTGCTACAGGAGATGACATCACGGAGGTGCTCTTGCATCTCCCTTCGGATGTGATTAAAGGCTCACCGGTTTTGCGCACAGGTCTCTCGAGCGTCCGACACCACCACGTCGCCGTGGTACCTCTCGAGCAACTTCTAGTTGGTCCGCTGCGCTGCTTCCTCAATACCGGGGCGTCCACCATTGTCCTGGCTGCCGCACAGCCGCACCGCCACCGCGGCCACCGCCCCGATGCCAGCGGGCGCCCATGCCCATCATTTCGATCGCATATAATACCCCGCGACGAACAATGGCGCTTCCGCCTTTCTTCACCCCCACATCGTTCCTTTTGCTTCGCCAACTGTCTATTGCGTCTGAGACGTTCGACACGTCTGAGACATTCAACCTCAACGCGTCCGCCATGCCCCCCACGTCGCTGGCGTCGTCGCCGTCCACTAGGCGCCGCAGCATGCCCCCGCACAGGAAACCCGTGCCCCCACTGCCCGCTGAGCTGCTGGTCATTGTCGCGCAGCGGCCAGCAGGTGTACGCGCCAGTATGCCCGCACCACCACGCTCCAAGTCCTTCTCGTCCCCAAACCATGTTTGGGTAGCCGAGAAGCACCCACTACCCTTCGACATGGACGCGCCCTTGTGCCCTGGGGGTATGCCGAATAACCATTACCCTCCACGCCGCGCACGCTCACATTACGTCCTTGCACGACTACGAGACATCACTCCCCCAGCGACGCCGCCGCCGGCGCAGCCTGAGCGTAGGCATCGGAGGTGGGCACGGTTACGGGAGATGTTCGGGTTCCGCGCGACGTAGGGTGTTGAGTGCGGGCTCACGAGTTTCATGAAAACCATCAGCATCTGCTGTCTAAGCACCTGCGCGATGCCATCCCTGTTTCCCCCTGCGTCCCCGCCGTCACTGAGACTGGCTCTCCAACCCTCTGCAGGACAACACTCCCCCTCGCGACCACCTTGTCGCAACCATCGGTCCGCGTTGCTCAGGCACCAGACAATGTATCATTGAAACTTACACAGTATCATTTTGCTATGGTTGTAGGTAGCCGCTCTTCTCCACTGGACATTACTGTTGATGTAGTTTAGGATTGCTTTCAGGAACTGTGCAAACGAGCGCTAGATCACCTATGTACATCCGTGTATGATCGCTACTGTATGTTTCGCTACGTTTCGAACGATGTGTACGTGAACGTCAATCAGACTTCAAGGTGATCATTCAGGTACGTACCTCCAGACTTGCCCAGCGAGCAACAATCTCCCTCACTCGCCTCAAGAGGGCGTCTTGACACAGCACACACGGGATCTGCTGTGCGATCGGAGCCAGTTTAGATTCAATGGCAAAAGCTGTCAAATCTACGAAAACATCAGTGGATACGGTCAGTTTCCATACTTGTGTACCTACGAGGCGTTGCCTCCCAAGCCAGCTGTGCGGACGCCATCGCCCACAATCTGTTGAGGCGGTCAACGGTGTCGCACGCCGACGCCGGGGCGTGCGCCGCGGGCGGAACGGCCATCATCTCCCGCAACGCAGACATGCGCGTACCCTGCATTGCGCACAGCTTTTTGAAGTATACACCGCCCATGCGCTCGGCATATTCGTCCGGGCATGAAGCTAGGTGCGCCGACAGCAGGTGCGGAGAGACGGCGACGGCTAGTTCTTGCAGCCCATTTTCCGCCGCGAGCGTATACACCTCCAGCGGTTGTAGGGGCGCATGCGCGAGGATCAGGCTAAAGAGCGGCATGTCACTGTCCATGTACGCCTCCAGCGGACATGCGTACTTCTTGAGCGCGTCGATCGCCGACAGAACCGTTTTGAAGGACGGGTGAAACACCGCGCAAGATAGGCCATAGATGGTATGCAGCACCACGTTCAGCGTGTGCGAGTCCTCTGGAAGAGACACGATCGTCGGTTTGTCCGGGTCCGGCTTTTCTCCCTGTATTAGACCACAGAGCCTGTTCTGTGAAGCAGAAACTAAGGTGTGGTGATGGACATAGAAGTATACTTTCTCGTTGGAGGCTATGATCAAGTCGGGAGGGACAAGACCGAGACGAAACCCGGGATGAAAAGCGACGGATACTGACACAGTTCGCGATCCTTCTGCACCCCCGGAATGCTCTGTATGGACCTACACTTCGGTATTAGACACAGCTGAGGTGATACCGGGGTCAGAACGTACCGGCGTCGCTCGTCTTTCCTCCCTGTAATTCGCTACTTGTCCATTAGCATGTATAACAGGTGTACTCGTCGCGGGGTAGTCGCCCATAGGGCCTATCTGAAGGCATTCACTTCAGGACTTGCTTGCGATGATTTCTGAGATAAAGACTGGGGTTGGATGCAGACTAGGTCAAGCTGGTAGGAGTGAAGAGATTCGGGGCAACAGTAGTCGGCGACATGAATGGTACAGTTTCCACGGGTTTCGTCGAAACCGCGACCAGCGTGAAGCCGCTCCTCCTTGACCCCAAACGGCAGTCTCCGTCGGAAAGTTCCGCCATCAATATCGCGGAATCTGCTCCCTTCACGCTTGACTTCAGTCTTTAGACACACCTCGTCGCAACCTGTCGCTTGGAAGAAACATGCAACATAGGAATGCAGTCCAATGCCTCGCATGGTCTCGTACACATCCAGTACGAAATGCGGTTCGGCCGAGTTTCCGCTTACCCTCACACGCGCGTGTCGCGATCCTCCGGCAATCGTAGGTCCAGCTCTTGCAGCGCGTTCGTGGCGTGCAGCTTGACGTCTGTATCATGTCGTGTACGCCACCAGACGTGGCCATGACCATTGCTGATGCTAAAGTAGAGGACACTCATGACGGATCATTGCTCTTACCCTCCGGCCCCACACTAAATTGAAGTTGCTTGTTTGCACAGGTGAGCAACCTGTCCGTTCGCCACTGCCTTCCTGCGCAGTTTGATATAGCTGATATGACGTGTCTTTTACCCCAGGTCCTCACCTGCCTTATAACCAGCTCTTCATTGCACAGGCACATTCAAATCCGACTATGTCCGCGAGGCGCCACAGCATAAGGGTACCAGTGCCCGCCTTGTCAGAGCAGCATCCCGCCCAAGCACCCCATGGCTGTGCGATTGCCTCCCAGTCGACGAGCGTGCTTCGTGACACGTTTACGGAAGGATCTTCTACTGCACGCACTGACCATTTTCGCCTTCCTCAGGAAATCCATACGCCCCATTACCGGCTTGCTCGACTGGCTCGAGAAGCCTCGCCTGAACTTCTTCAGAAGCGGCCATGGTGGAAGAGGGTTTTTAGCCTTTGCGGGATGTAGGGTGCGATCTTTCTGTGGTTACTAGGGCCTTGACGACTGACGCCCTTGCCCAGACGATGCGCCACAATAATTGCAATGGCCGCAACTTCTTGTCCAACGGCAGCGCATCAATGGCTTCATTCCAATTCCAGCAACGCAATCGCTGTTCTTTGGCCAGATGTCGCGTTTAAAGTCAGCCTCTTCTTCTACGAAACCTAAATCCGGCCGTCTTCCTGCCTGCACAGCACAGTGACGCTGGATCCCGCTTCTATCGCCTTCGGTAGCTCTCCTCAGCCCCAGGACTCATAATCTTCCTGCCTCACACATCCCAAAATTCACTCGTGCTCTCGGCTCACTCATTCGCGAGTCATGTATCGGTACGCTTCCCCGTCGCCCTACGGTCTGCAGCCCATGCCATCGATATACAGTGTCCTCGAATCTCATAGATCGCGCTCCCCCATCACGGATACCAGTGCTAGAACAAATATTCTAGCGTCAACTTCCTCGCTGTGGACTCCCAGTCGCCCACAATCCGCTCGCGCCACGCACAACGAATATATCCGGGCGTCCGCACCCGACCTCGTCTACACAACGCATCGCCCACGCCACAGAGCGCGCTGTCGCTTGCGGTCATGGTGCAGGAGAATCTTCTGTTGGTAGCGGATGGTTCCTGCTGGGGCCTGCGGCATACTCGCTGCCTCTTATGACCGCATCCCACATCTCCTATTGAGCCCCTGCCACAGGATCTTCTCGATTCTGCGATCAGGTTTCCCACGACCATGCCACGACATCGCCTTATGCACCAGCACCGCCTCAGACGATCTTCGCATATCCTTATCGTATCGCATTTCCCGACACGCGGCCTAGGCAAGCAACTACTATTGTTTGTAGGCCTTGATCGGGTTCTGACTTCACTGCAGAAGACCTTTTTGTACAGCCAATACGTCCATGCTCCCACCGCGTGTGGCACATTCAGGGACGCTGCTGTGCCTCTAACGGCTCATAAGATCGCGAAGACGACTGCAGCATACCATTCTCTACCAACATCACGTCAATTCCTCGCGGTGTCCATTGTAACCACCCGAAGACACCATGGACACAGACATCGACGACATCTTCAGCATCCTTTGCTGCTGCTGTTGCTTTTGCTCCGACGACGCTAGCTCCGTCGACGTGGATGTCTGTGTTGTGAACATCTCCGACCCTAGTCCATCCTCACGAGACTATCGTTCGAGGTTCACTCACACCGGACATGCCGGTACCCATCTCTCTCCCTCCCTGAACAGACGACCGTGGTGGAGACGGCTCTGCTGCATGTGACGCGGCTATCCCATCGATATCATCCACACATGCCCCCGCCTTTATCCACGCCGCACCGCATCTACAATCCCTGTCCTACCTCTCTTCGGACGCCACACCACCGCCAGCTACTGGCATTTTATTTCGACCCAGCGCGAAATCACCACATTGCATTCATTATTGGACAATTCACCAACGGACAAAGGCCGTGCTATGCTAGTCAATTCCGGCGCGGCGTGTTTTCAATGTATCCTCTCGACTCTCGTAGATCAATGTGATAGATCATTGTACGCCCTACAAAATCGTCTTCTCTCCTTCGCGGCAGCTAGTAACTGTCTGGATTGACTCGCGCTCTTTCTCAGCCGCGAGCGTGCACCACCAAATCTTCGGTCCGCGGATACCAGTCCTAGCATAACTATGGAAGCCATCAGGCCAACTATACTCGCAGCCAATACCCACTGCTAGTGTCAGGAAATCATAGCGGAAACGGTTGTTGAGCAGCATTCAAACAGCATTGGCGCCTCCACTGCACGCCATGAGTTACGGGCCTGGATGTTCCTCGCTTGAAACACGACCCAGTAGCTGACGTAGTAGGAGATTCGCGGGTTCTCCTACATATATAACACGATTTTATTCGTCGAGGCAGACTACGAGTACAGTATAACCGTCTGAGCAACGCAGCTGCTCTACATAAGCCGCCTTTCCGCATGTTTGAGCGCAGCAATCGGGGGACACCTCGATGTAAGCGGCCTCTGTCCAGATGACGTCCGCGCCTCTCGCTGGACTGCCCCGGCCTCGGCAGTCGATGACAACAACTCCGCTCGCTTAACCATACCATAAATACACTGCTCAGGCTCGCTGCTTTCAACACTCACACTATCAACAGCCACTACGACGATAACAAGCACAAGCCCTGCGTTGCTCCCAGATCGAGCGCCACTCATGCCTAACCTGACGTTCGCCACAACTTCTTTGAAGTCTGCGAGCCCTACCTCTAGCAAGACTTCATCGCCGACGAAGAAACGCGAATATCGACGTACGGTGACACTGGCAGGAGGTCGCGGCCTCGTTGAGGTGCCCGATCCCCGCAAACATCATATCCCGTGGTGGCGGAGGGTATTCTGCCGATTATAACTCGAAACCTCTGGCTGTCGCAATGCAGCTCTCGACCGCTACGGCAATGGCGTTCAAATCTTGATACAGATATCACTTGTAGCGGCAAGTCAAACCTTCGCGCGGATGATTGTGATGGACAACTCACGCGGACTGCAGCTGCCTGTCCCGTTGTACAGCGGCGTGGATAGCGCACACGAAGGACGTAGTCCAAAACCTTCGCCCGTGATTGTCTCTGGCAATTAATCGGGCGAATGATATCCAGGGCATTTCACAACTGGAATTATACTGTCCTAATGTTGTAAACATGATATGGCGTCGGTCCCTTTCGATCATAAGCGTCGTGGACTGCTCTCTTGTGAACTCGCCCGTCAGCTTCCGTCGTGAGATTTACTCGCGATGCCCTCCTCAGCATGAGCGACGTCCGAGTCGATAGAATTTCGATCCACTGGGGCCGGGATAAATCCAGTCGTAAGCGCAGGATATGTGGAATTTCTGTCGTGGTGCGTTTTCTTCTGAGCAACGAGCACGATGATAACCGAGGGATACAGTCCCTGGAGCGACATAGGTCAGAATTCGAGCAGGAAGGACTCAATGAAACGGCGCACTACGAGCTGGGGCACGACACCAGAGATAGTGTGCGCCGTAGGCCCGAAGGTCCCCTTGTTGAACGCCGTACTGAGGATGAATAATGCCTTCAGGAAAGTAAGAACCGCGCTGCTGAGTGGAGAATGGCCAACACACCCATATTGCGCAGTACAGGAACCCGGACTCTACGAGAAGTACCAGGACGCTTTGTACGGTAGATGCAGTTGTCGCAAGATCAGTACGGACATCGTTCCGGTGGTGCCTGAATAACACAGAGTTTGATTGGTATATCTCAACCCAAATAGCTCGACATACCAGGCTTTATAGGCAATCAGTGAAGTTGCCCACAGATTCGAACACAGTGATACGAAAAGCGCTGCGAGACCAAAGACGTTGGGCTGAAACGTCACGTGTTGAGCCGTGGGGGAGGTTCCGCTGACGTCCACTATGGCGAGAACAAACTGCAAACGATAGAAAATTCAGTCTCTGACTGCTTCGCAGAAAAACGAATGAAACGTACAGGGACGACAACAAAGATGCCGCAGGTAGCAGTGATCCACCGATTCCATTCCCACACAAGACATGCCCTCCACATGACAATCATGTCACCGAGCCAGAACTAGATTGCTGTAAGCTCTCTACAGGATGTGTCTGAACATTTGCTTACGTTGAAGAAGATCGCGATCGTCGTTATTACAGACCAGCGATAAATGGTCTGGATGGGAAGGGACGCCCATGCTGCCGGATCGCGGGTCTCTCGCAGGAACGTGTAGACGTTCAACGACCAGTGAACTGCCGACGCAGTGTACATGACGGTCATGGCTGCCACCATGAAGATACGAGATTTTGAGCCGATACCCTGACGGCTGCGAGCGGTCAGCGAGAAATTCTCTTACATGTAAATATGATATAGAGGAAAAGAACTCACATCACAGTGATTATTGCAACAGCCACAAGCAAAGAAAGAAAGCCTTGACCAGAATATGTTAATTTCCCGCAAACATTGAACCGGTATTCATCTGTGCTCACCAAACAGCGCTGATTCCGCGATTATGCTAGGCGCCAACTTGTCTACATCGGCCAGCGTGTCTTTCAACTCTTTCAACTGGGTGTGAGAGTTTGAGAGCGTCATAGAGTTGTATACGGCCAGCGAGAGATATTATAGAGGTTTTGTGAGGATATTCTTCAGTGCGGTCTGCAAGACGTAGAAGGTGTATCAAACATCCTCAACGGAAGCCGTGAATAAATGGTGGCATACCAACGCGCGTTGAAATAGGTTGTAGGAGGCGATTTATCGCATGATTATATAAGTACGAGATGAAGAGGGCTGTACGAACTTCGAGGGAAAGAGATTTCGCGATGACTGGTGATCGTAACCCAAGAAGCAAGGACACGAGATGGTGGCGTAAACCAAGTCAACGCCATCTGGGCCGCAGGCCAGGACCTGTGCAAAGTACGTAAGTACGAGAAAACCAAAGTGATATTCGACTTTGACTTACTACCTGCCTAGATGAACGCGGAAGCGACTCTGGACAATTCCGCTGGTCATCATTTCCACTTTCGTGCCACAATATTCAAGACTATCCGCTCACGCTGTGGTGCGAACGCCAACATGCTCGATACGATCAGGTTATCCATGGCCACTCGAGATGGGAGGCACAGATTTGAGATCACCTCAACCCGTGTCGGACGGAGACGAACCGTGTTCGATGATACTAGGCACAGATGGAAAGGATACGAGGACAGGCATGATGGGTCTTGACAAGAGCCCGGGCGCGAAGGAGCTATACAGACTAGGGGAAAGTTCATGGATTGCGGAATCCTAAGTGAGCATGCCAGCCCGGTGTTGCATCAGATAGCCCTAGTCACCGATACATCTTCAGCCTCCGAACGCGCCTTTGCCAGGAATAGCGGCTTCGTGAAATCTGCACTGTCGTAATCATCGCCGTCGAGTTCCGCTTCGAGGTCGACACCCGCGGCGCCCTCTTCAGCGTGCGTGAGGTTGACCACGGTCGAGCGGTGCGACGCCGATACCGCGGCAACCTGTTAGGTCCAGCGTTCGACGTTGGAGGAGATGGATACGTGAAGTTCGCTCTGCGCCGGCTGGGCCTCCTCGGCATTCCTCCACCGATATCGACGCGGCCTTCAGCTCGACGGTCCATATACGCCTACTCCCGGTAGTGTGGATACTTGAGGCACAGAAACTGCTTGGTCATCCAGTCGCGCAGACCACGATCCTATGCATATGACACTCACAACTCTGCCCTCGAATCCACCGCGCTTTATCATCCAAGGACTCAAGACCAAAGACCTCCAGGCTCCCTTCCGAACCATGCCCGCCTGCGCCCAGACGCTGCTCGCCGGACAATTACATGAACCTATACAACTGCTTCACGAGCCAAGTGCGACGTACCTGAGCAGCGAGCCCTGGCACCGTCCGTCCCAGTCCTAGACTCCTCGAGGGGTAAACAAATCGTCAATACAATGCATTCCGCATACCAAGTAGACACCGTGCACCAACGGGGAAGCTGGCAGCATCAACCATTAGGCAGGGATTCGAACCAAGACTGGGACTGAGCTCTCGGCTACACACGTTTGTGGGGAGACCCCCTCGGCGAACCGAGGTCGCGCGCGGTCAGTCGCATTACACCAAAATGCGTATGTCTCGAGCTGATTGGCTTGGAATGCGGTATACTGTCGAACACAGGCCTGGAGGAGGGTCGACGGCTGTGGACGGTCGTGGTGCACTAGTTGAATAGGACTGCGAGGCTGAAGGATTTGTCGGGCTGAGCGAGTGAGAGCACATTAATGTTGTACAAAGCGCCGGTGGCTGCGTGGTCTGATCCCGATCGCGATCGAGCTCGCGCGCCGTCGCGTCTTCATGCTAGGCAGACGCACTCGATGTTGCCAGTGCAGGTGAGCATTGCTTTGCAGCGGTCGACAATGGGTGTGGACCAGATAGACCCCATCATTCTCGTTATGGACCGCGATCCCCCATATTTTGGTATTTGTCGACTAAAGTCTACAGAGGGTCGAATTCACATAACCAACTGCCAAACGTAGTCTACAGCCCCAGGCCCCTCCGAGTCGCATCAACCATATCCCACTGGTCTGTATCCCCGTGTACGCCGAACATATTCACGCCCAAAATGCCCACCTCCCTCACGAACACCGCCTTCATCTCCACGCTCTGCGGAGCCTCGTAGGTCACCACTTGCCCCGCGGCCTTGCTCACGAG